>AYEL01071856.1:0-47437 GCA_000484575.1 Olivierus martensii
TTTTTATAATTTGCTATTCTTCGAATTCTTAATATTGAAATATATTGCTGTAAAACATTATTATACGCTAGGTAATGGTTATAGAATAGCTTAGAGAGGTGCTTTTAACATGTTTACAGATTCCAGATTATGAAGGATGCATGCGGGATGCACCCTATTAGCTTTGATAACTTTGCTGCCTTCAGCACTTATCATTACATGCATTTATCGTCGATATTATTAAGAAGAACAATCGTGGATGACCTGGTGATTTTTTAGGTGATACGTTCCCCCCTCTCTTCGTGCTGCTTTAGAATGTTGTAAACTATTAGCGAATATATTACAAATAAGTAGGCAATGTCTTTCACAGGCAACCCGTTGTTCCTATGATGAATGATTAGCAACCTAGAACTCTTAGACGTAGTAGCTTTCACGGGGGGTTTCCAGATTTTTATGACATCATCAAAGGGATCGCTGAGATAAAAAGTTTGGCAGCCCCTAATCTAGCCGAATCCTGGGGAGGAATTAACAGCATAAAACAATAAATAAAAGAAGATCCCTCCATAGGAATGGATAGCCTGAAATAAAACGTAAATTGGCCCATCACTCAGTAATCATAAACAATTGAAAGTGATATTAAAAAATGACTTACCTGTAATTATTTTGAATGACATTATTTAAAAAAAAAAAAACTTTCATTTGATCTGGTTGAATATAAATTTCAAATGTTTTAAAATATTAAAAAATATTTTGAATTTATTTATTGCATAATTATTACTTGAAATGTTTAATAAAATTTTTAACAAATTTTTATGCCTAACAAAATTCTTACATAAATAGTGTATACTATCGATGGTGTATACTTATAGGAAATCGAAGGCCTTGACAAAATCCACAGAATAAAATCAAATCAATATTATATATTTTTAAGAAAAAATTAAAATTATATCTTTTTATCGTAATAATTAAAACATGATTAATTTTATTTTTATTTAAATGAAATTAACATTTGTTTATTTATTAAGATTTATTAATTTATTTCTAAAATAACTTTTTATCTATAAAATTTAAAATGATTTATGGTTAGGGTTAATTGGAATATTAAAAACGAAAATAAAAAGAAAACGTCATCGATTTAATATCCAGTAGACATTGCATACGTTCCAATTCAAACTTTCTGACCTATTAGAGTATGGAACACCATTTACAACCAGCCAATCAGAGAACAAATATGGCGCATGGTGTTGTTTCGTACTCGTCGAGGTCGGAATAGCCACGTCGGTGAGTTAATTAAGAAACAGAGGTGTTTTATGCATAAGGTATTTATTAGCTTATGAGATGCTATAACAAACAAATGAAGAAAGGTTCCTACCATAAACTTTAAAGATACGAAATTACTAATAGTACGGGAGAGTGTTTTTGAAAACAAATCTTAGGCCTAACATCTGGTAACAAGTCTAGAATTAAATATGGATTCAAACGGAAGAAATTGCGATTCTGCATCTTTATATGTTGGCGATCTTCATCCTGATGTTACCGAAGTAATGTTGTTCGAAAAATTTTCTTCGGCAGGACCTGTACTATCTATCCGCGTGTGCCGAGATAAAATTACCAGGAAGTCCCTTGGTTATGCTTACGTCAATTTTGAATTACCTTCTGATGCCGAGAAAGCTTTAGAAAAGATGAATAGTGAGTTGATGAAAGGCAAACCTATGAGGATCAAGCCTATGTGGACCCAAGATACACCGCCTGCTGGTGGGGGTAATATTTTTATTAAGAATTTGGATGAAAGTGTCGATAGTAAATCACTTAGAGAAGCTTTTTCTTCTTATGGAGAAATTCTTGCTACTAAGGTAATGACGGATGAAAATGGAAAGTCTAAAGGATATGGTTTTGTTCAATTCAAAAATGAAGAAGCTGTAGATGAAGCTATTGCTCGAGGAAATGGTATTATCATATGTGGAAAAGTGATTTCTGTCGAAAAATATGTGCCACCAAAAGAGAATGAAGATAAGACCTCTCATATGCAAAATGTGTATATTAAAAACTTTGGTACTGATTTAGATAGTGATAAACTTAAAGAAATGTTTGAAGTTTTTGGTAAAATTCTATCTGCTATTGTCATGACTGATGAAAATGGAAAGTCAAAAGGATTTGGATTTGTCAGTTTTGAAACATGTGAAAGTGCAGAGAAAGCAATTAAAGAAATGAATGGAAAAAATGTTAATGGTAAAATATTATATGTAGGGCAGGCTCAAAAGAAAGCAGATAGAATGGCAGAATTAAAACAGAAATTTGAACAACTTAAGGTGGATCGAAAAGTAAATGTTTATGTTAAAAATCTAGATGATATTATTGATGATGATATTCTTTTTAAAGAATTTGCACCATTTGGAAATATTACTAGTGCAAAAGTTATGACAAACGAGCATGGTTTATCTAAAGGATTTGGATTTGTTTGTTTTAGCACTCCTGAAGAAGCTTCAGCTGCTGTTACTGCAATGAATGGAAGAATATTAGCCAGCAGACCATTATATGTTGCATTAGCACAACGAAAAGAAGATCGTAGAGCACAATTAGCATCTCAGTACATGCAAAGAATGGCTGGAATAGGGGTACAACAACAAATTGGACAAATTTATCCACCAACAAATACTGGATATTATGTTCCCTCAATGCCTCAAGTTCAACAGAATTATTTTTCTCTTCATGTTTCGCAGGTGCCTCCCAGGTGGTCACCCCAACCTCGAATCTGTCAGCCATTTGCAACTTTTCCTACTATGCAGTCAACGTTAGTTTATCCAACACCAGGAATAAATGGTACACAAACTGGAGGATTACATGCTGGAATGGGTATACAACCTATACCTGTACAAGAGTGTGCAACAGCTATAAATCCAACCCATGTTGCTTCTACTTGTCCTGCAGTGCTTCCAGCCACAAACATTGCACATGCAATGCATAATAGGTCAAATTTCAATACTGTTGATGAACTACAGATAAATCCCAGTTTACATTTGCAAACAACTTAGGAAATTTAAGTCTTGACAAGAATTAAAGAACAGAACAGTGTATTATTTTATCTATAAACTTATTATATGATTTTGTGTGTGAGTATCAAAATAATTTACTGAAATATAGTTTAATGTGTTATTTACACACAAGTAACTGTCATGATGATGATAATTGGGATTTTACTGTTTGTTTGTTTGTCAAATATTAGCTTACACTGCTCACTCTTTTGGGGAGTTGAAATTTACTTGAAATTGTACAGTAATACAGAATTTTGTGCAGAAAGAACTATATAATATAAATCTTATAAGGAAAGGATATCAACCAGTTTCATTTAGATTGGTTGTTTGATAACATTGTTAACATTGTTGAGGTTATACAGAACTTTAATACAACATATATTTGCTGAAATAAAATCAGCTATATATATGATATATGAACTATAATATAAATACATAGTAACCAAAAATTTCAATGCATTTCCTGTCTCCGAAGTAAAGTATGATTAACAGTATATTAGTGTTCATAGATAGTGTTAAATCTTGTAAATTTATAGTTACACAGCCATAATATACTGTCTATTAAGTTTTTGCTTTTGAGAAATTCTATGATTATTTCTGCTTTTAATGTCTTTTAGACTTAATTGCTGTAGCATAGAGTTAGAGCAGTTGTGGCTAAAACACTGGTGATTTTAAGTGAATAATTATATTTGTTATCATATGGAGGGTTGATATATATTTTATTCTTTTATCTATTTTGTGTTTCTTGTTTGTTGCGCATGCTTATTCCACAGTAGTCATCTCAGGCTTAGTAGTTGTATTTTCAAGATTTGTCTAATGTAAATCATATAAAAGCACAAAATGCTAAATTATATTTAATTGTAGGTAACAAATAGAATTCCATTACTATTTATCAAATAATATATTTAAGTATTTTGCTTTTGCTGGTGCTTTACAAAATATAATGAAAATTAAAACAGTAACTACCCCACTTTTATGATCAAAATAAATCAACTTTATTCACTTTTAAAATATAACAAGAAATGTATATTATATTTCATAATATCAAATACTTTAAGAAGAATGATGCAGTTCCTTGATGAAATGTTTCATAAACTAATGTGTTAATGATAAAATTTGGAATTCTGTGTGAATGTTTTATTAAAGAATATTATATAAAATGCATTTGTGTTTTCCAATTAAAATGTTTTATGGTTATAAAATGCTAAAATTCATAAGTTTAATTAAATATTACTCCACAAATTAATTTAAAATTTGTTTAATTTTTTCGTAAGGGGAAAAACTAAATTTTATTTTATGAAATAGATTACTATTTTAAATTCAATCTTCTAAAATTTAAAAATGACAAATAGCATGTTGACAAAACAGAGTAAATTCTAAAGACATCATCTGAATAACAATTGGAAATTTTTTACTGTGATGACTGCTTTGTTAGAAGTGCATGCAGATTTCAGCTAGTGAATTTTAAATACATTTAAAAATGACTGTTTTACAGAAAAGGGATGTTATTGTCTTTAAAACTAATATAATGCTTGAATTTATTCAAACAATAATTAGTAGATAACAAAGTTTAAGATTTAAAATAGAATTTAGAAACAAGTATATTGCTATAAAGGAATTTTTTCCAGAAAGAAACTAAGATTTAAAATAGAATTTAGAAACAAGTATATTGCTATAAAGGAATTTTTTCCAGAACACAACTATTCAGTAGTATGTATGATCACACAAATATTCAGTATTGTCCAAATGATTAATGTAGGGCACTAAATTCTTAACAGTTTATATAATGTACATCTCGTAAATTTTTGTTGGTAATACATCATAAATAAAAGATTCTGATACATTAAAAAAGAATACTTTTGCTGTTCTAAATAATGTAATATTTCTAGCAACAATAAGGAATTGTAGCCTTATTTTAACTTTTAGCCCAGGAAATATACACTAAAATTTAAGCAATCAGCATGTTAATATTTTGATAAAGGCATATGTACAGTATATTTTTTCATTATTTATTCTAATAAAAATTGTAAATAATATGAATTGTAAGAGTTTTATTTGGAATATATATATAAATATTCAAAATATGTGATAACATTGCTTATATAGTATATTAAATATTCAGAAACTTAAGTTATTCAAAACAGGCTAAAATACAATTTTTTCCCCAGTGCATTTAAGAGAATATTTATAGATTTTATTTCAAGCTTAATTTAAAAAGTAAAAATTATTGAAATCTTTTCATTTTTAATATCAAGAAACTATCTATATTCCCTTATCAAAATGTTCCTCTATGTAAATATGAGAATCTAAAATTAAAATTTCAATTATAATATTTAAGTTGTAATGTTTGAGATATCTGTGATTCTACTGTGCCTACAGTCTATCTTAAAATTTTTTATATTGTATGAGAAAATTTATACTATAGTTTTATTTGATAAAGTTTGAGTTATTTATATTAGAATTTATTCATAAATATTACATTTGAACTAAGACAATTTTTTGCAAAATATTGCTGCTTAATATTTTTGTAAAAATTTTATAACAATGACTGTTTTACATATGTGCAGGACAATTTCTTTTAAGTATCTGTTTTTCTTTTACAAAATAAGTGCTGTAATTATGATTTATAGGAGAAAGGAATGACTTCATTATCTACTTTTTCAATTTTCTATAATGATTCTCTTTAGATAAAAATCAAGTTCAAGTGAATATAACTTATATTAATTTATTATATAATATATAGTAAATATAATGATTGAGTTAATATTAATAATTAATGCATATTTTCAATATATATTAAATATTTGGAATATTTCCTCAAATATTTAGTACTATTATATAGCATTCTAAATTGAAGCTATTTTATAGAAATTTTAAATGTGATGATGCATACAGTATATTTTGAAATTTAAACCAAAACTGTGACTAATATATTGAGTCTAGTTGCTACATTTCAATTTTGGGCATTTCTAATTTCAAGCTAAAAAGATATGAAAATGAACTAATGAACTTTCTAAGCTTATTAGAGAGTAACAAAAAGAAAGGTGTAGTCATTCTTTAGAATGGAAAGTGAACCTTACGGCATGCTGGCAAATTTTTTGGCCGTGTAAAATTTAATATGGTCCATGCCAAAAATCACTAGAATAGTGATTTTTGGTATAGACTATATTAAATTATTCTTTTATTTATTGTAGACTACATGATAGCAAAACATGTATAATTTTTTGTGTTTAGGCAATAATAATTGTCATTGCTATGCACAACTTGATAGTGGTTTAGAATGGATTAGGCTTAATTGCATTGCTTTTATTGAAATATGTTTTTAAATCAGAAGAAGTCAAAAATATTAGTATAATAATAAATTTACTGTTAGATTTTATATAGCATTTAATATATGTGTGTGTGCGTGTGTGCGCGTGTGTGTGCGTGCGTGTGTGTGCGTGTGTGTGCGTGTGTGTGCGTGTGTGTGTGTGTGTGTGTGTGTAGTATTCAATTATAAATATGAATACTCATATAAAAATGTGACTGTTTTAAAGAATTTCTCTTTTGTTAAAATTTAGATATTTTATAAACAATTTAATAATAATCTTTATATTTATGAAAACAAAATAATTTGGAAATAGTAGGAAAATAAATTTACTGAAAGATATAGATGTCAGAAAATATTTTCAAATAAAGACTTAATTCAGGAAATTGATAGTAAAATATATCAGTGGTAAAACTAGACTAAATTATTAAGAGATACAGAGGCCATGGGAAAGGAAAGTATAAATTTTGTTATTTATTTGAACAAGAAAATATATATATAAATTTTTTAAAATTATATGTAAAAATTTAGAAACATATGACATAGGATTATCAATGCAATAAACTTTACTGAATCATTTAACAGATACTCAGACACACCATATAGTTTTAGCTATGAAATGTATAAACTTAGATAAAATATTTTCAGTTTTTACAATATTCAAATACAAAAAAAAATTTAATTTTGTGATGGAAAAAATTTTAAAGACCATTAAATATTTGAAAGTTTTGTGATTATATAAAATATATTTTATATCTTAGAAAATAAATTGATTCAATACAAAATTTTGAATGTGTTGAATTAACTTTTATTGTTTAATTAAAATCAATTTTCAACGAAAGTAATTCAAAAAATATAGGACTCAGTTTATGAGACTTACATTCTTAGCAATGTTATGCATGCTGTATTTTACATAGCTAAATTTCCTTATATAAACAATCATGTAATTATTATGGTAAAATTAAAACATGCTATATATATATATATATATAGGGTTGCTTGGAAAGTAATTTTGTTTATTTCCCACCAGTACGTTAATTGTATTTATCTGCCAATTTCATTCTAAGCCATATTGTCAAAAATTTTGACAGCTGACGTTTCAAGGTATATTTATAAAAATTTTTTTTTTTTTGATTCTTGAGATGAGGCCAAGATAATTAAGAACATTCCCCGCCACACACAATCGATAATAACTGAATCCCTGGAAATTATCAGGAGAAAAAGAAAAGAAAATTTGATAAACGATAGACTTGCATGGGAGCCTTCAGAGGTGTGGAAGTATGCCTTGTATAAAGAACAAGTTAGCCATTGAACAAGTATTTATAAACCTTGATTGACGTTAAGAAGTAAAAATTTTAATGGACTGCCTGCTTTACTAGGCTCAATTGCTTTTTATTTTATTTTTTAGTTTTATTGTAATTGATTAATTTAATTCTTAATGATATTTTATATTTTTGTAATACGTAGTGTTTATTATTTTTTGTGTAGTTAATGCCATGTGTTAACTTAGGTTATCAGAACTGCAAAGATTTTTGAATTGTAATAAACGATATTCTTATATTCTGTGGTTACCATAGTAACACCTGTTCTATTCTATTATATTTCTGTTGTAATTGGAACTTTATGCCTGATGATGGTTTAATAAACCAAAAACGTTAGCTAGGTTTTTAAAAAATAAAAAAAACTTTTTATACTGCAGTAATGTGGTTTTTTGGTTTGTTTGTTTTTGAAATGCTCTTTATTCTTTAAACTAAAGAAATTGTGTATTTCATGCCTACCAGAACTTTATATGAATGAAATTAAAGAAAATACAATTTAAAAATGAAGATAGAATATTTCTTTGCATTTTGCTGTTTCTGCACTACTGCAAATCAGTAAATTTGAAACTATTGGGTTGTTCTGAAAGTCATTTCGTTTTTTTCTCACCAATGGCGTTAGTTGTATTTTTACCTGCCAATTTCATTCTAAGCCATATTGCATATTAAATTTTGATAGCTGACGTTTCAAGGTATACAGATAGGCCTCGATTAGTGCGAGTTTGAATAATGCGATTTCGATTAGTGTGACTTATAAAATTGATAACGTTTTTCAGTTAGTGCAAGCAAATATTCGGTTAATGCGAGTTGTAAGCATAGACCAGTCTTACTAACAAAGCTCCGTCCCCTTTAATGATGTCAATTAACAAATTAATGTTAATTTTCGGTTAGTAAAACCGAACGAGGAGCTTCTATTATATCAATTAACAAATTACCGTTAATTTTTGGTTAGTAAAACTGGACGAGGAGCAGTCCAAGAATAGTCACTTGGTTTTGAAGGGGTGAAACATCAGAAAGATGGGCTTTTTGCCATTAACTGCTTTGAAGGGGTGAAACATCAGAAAGATGGGCTTTTTCCGTTAACTGTTTTATAGATTACTGTACTATTATTTAGCTTTGCTATCGTATACATACAGTAGAGTCGTTACTGTACTATTATTTAGCTTTGCTATCATATACATACAGTATAGTATAGAATTTTCTCTTTTAAAAAGTATCGAAATGGATAAAAGGAAAAACACTTTCTTACTATTATTTAGCTTTGCTATCGTATACATACAGTATAGTACAGAACTTTCTCTTTTAAAAAGTATCGAAATGGATAAAAGGAAGATCGGAAGAGCAACATTACTGTACTATCATTTAGCTTTGCTATCGTATACAAAGATTACTGTACTATTATTTAGCTTTGCTATCGTATACATACAGTAGAGTCGTTACTGTACTATTATTTAGCTTTGCTATCATATACATACAGTATAGTATAGAATTTTCTCTTTTAAAAAGTATCGAAATGGATAAAAGGAAAAACACTTTCTTACTATTATTTAGCTTTGCTATCGTATACATACAGTATAGTACAGAACTTTCTCTTTTAAAAAGTATCGAAATGGATAAAAGGAAGATCGGAAGAGCAACATTACTGTACTATCATTTAGCTTTGCTATCGTATACATATAGTATAGTACAGAATTTTCTTGTTAAAAATTTCTCATTAATTCATTAACTTTAGCTTATTAGTTCTATCTGTCACTAATTTACTGATTCAATAAAGTTGCAATGCTTAATTGCAAATCGGAACTAATTATTTACTGATTCAATAGAGTTGCAATGTTTAATTGCAAATGGGACTATCCACTCAAAATTGACGGCCAGGTGGCACTCAATTTCCACTTTCGATTCGCTATTTTGGTTTTGATTTGGCGGTTGGTTTGATGATGGTATGAGATGCAATTCCTGGTAAGTTATTAATTTAGATGATGAACAACGATGTAAAATATGAAAATAAATATTTCTTAAACAGTTAGTATTATGTTTATAAATTGTGAAAAAAATTAAAGTAAAGATTTTGTCAAAAGTTAGTATTGTGGTTATTCATCGTGAGGTTGGGTAATGGCCGGAATCTCACAAAGCAAGAACCAATTACCATATTTTACATATAGTTAATACTTCGAATAGTGTGAGAAATTTGTGGAACCAATTATTCACACTAATCGAGGCCTACCTATATTTATAAAAAATTTTTTTGGTTTCCTATCAGAAATAAAAAATAAAGTAGAGATCTTTGACATGTTTTTGCTTTTTTATTACTGAAAAAGTAAGAATGCTGTTCAAGCAAGAAAAAAAGCTATGTGAAGTATATGGAGAATGCCAGTGCCAGAACTGGTTTGCAAAATTTCATTCTGACAATTTCGATATTAAAGATGCACCACATTCTGGAAAGTTAGTTGAAGCTAATGATGACAAAATTAGAAGTGTAAGGAGCTGTGTTAACAGAATGCCAGTTCCAAAACTGATTTGCAAAATTCCATTCTGACAATTTTGATGTTAAAGATGTACCAGGTGCTGGAAGCTGATGATTGTCAAAATAAAAGTATTGATTGAAGCAAACCACTGAACAACAACATGAGAAATTGCTACAAGATTGAATTTTTTGAATTTAAGGTATTGGTTGAAGCAAACCACTGAATAATAACATGAGAAATTGTTACAAAATTGAATTTATTGAATTCAACTGTTCACGACCAGGTGAAACATTGATATATGGGTTCTACATGTTCTCAAAGAAAGATTTGCTTCATTGCATCGACATCTGTGATTTGCTGCTCAAACATGAAGAAAATGATCCCTTTCTGAAGTGGATCATAAATGTTAATGAAAAATGGATTATTTACAACAAAGTTGAACACAAGCGATCATGGAGCAGGAGAAATGAACCGGCTCAAAGCACTCTAAGACCTCATATTCATCAAAAAAATGATGCTCTTTGTTTGGCAGGATTTTAAGGGAATTTTTTTTTTTTTTTTTTTTTTTTTTTTTTTTTTTGGAGCAGAAGAAATGAAATAATGCTCTTTGTTTGGTGAGATTCCAAGGGAATTTTTTTTTTTTTTTTTTGAGCTTCTTTCAGACAATTCCACAATTAATTCGGAAGTGTACTGCCACCAATTGGACAAATTGAGTGATTCCATCAAACAGAAGAGGCCAGAATTGATTAACAGAAAATGCATAGTGTTTCACCATGATAATGCCAGATTTCATACAAGTTTGATGACTTGCCAGAAGCTGTTACAGCTTCGATGGGTAGAATTGATGAACAGAAGAGGCAGTGTTTCACCATGACAATGCTCCCTCGTTGGCGTCTCCACCTTGTCGTGGTGAGGGAGTGCCAGACTTCATAAAGTTTGATGACTTGCCAGAAGCTGTTACAGCTTGAATGGGATGTGCTACCATATCCACCTAAGAGCTATACCGGCGGTAGCTTTGCTACTGGAAGGGTCTCCCATGCCGGAAAGGTCGAAGGTAAGGGGCCAAGGTCTCCCGTATAAGCGTCCTGGTTTACGTCCAGAAAAATATGCCAACCCTATATAAGAGGGACAAAATCCTATCATAAGTGTGGCAGGATACCAATAAAAAGAATAGGTATCTTTTAATCATTCTTACAACAAAAGGTTGAGTTCTGCCACTATTCATAGGAGAATCTGGAAAATTATTAACAAAGAGCCGTTCCAGAGGCCATCACAGATCGCACACAAACATAATGAAGATGAAAGCTGAGAATATGATCATGGCTGGGAATGGACATGGATATGTTAGGTTATTTTGAATATTATATTATTATATTATATACACATATAATATAATATTTAATGTATGAATATTATATTATATGTGTAACTATAATATAATATAATATATTTTGTGTAACTATATTTTGTGTAATTATATTTTGTGTAATATAATATATATAAACACAAACAGCACTATGGCAGGAAAATTAATGACATGTGCAAATAAATTATATCTCTGCTGAAAAATTATAGAAGCGCTTTCGATTTTTTATTAAAATCCTCATCAGCTACATTCAAAAATTAAAAACGAATACATTCCATCAAGCGTTCTAAAGAGCGGTAGATATAGTATATTTAAAATGCTAATCCAAAACTTATTAAAATATCTTTTATGAAATAGATAATTTTATTGTTATAAACTTTAAAAAGAAACATTAATACAAGCATATTTTAATTAAAATTATTCTAAATAATCTTTAAAAAGTATCACATTTTATTTTATTATTAAACTTAAAATATATATAAAAATATTAATTATTTTCAGGGTTCCATTCTATCCAAGATAAGAGAGACATCATACTGTTGTACCGAAAACTGATTTAATAAACCATAATATCGTTATAGAAAGAAATGTAAATTGAATATTTTTAATAATAAATATACTATAATAAAATTTTTAATAACTTCATATACATTGTATAAACAGAACTTTTAAGTTTTGAACTTATTCCATTTATGGCATTTATATGTCAGTTGTGTTCATAAAGAGATGATAAAATATATTCAAAGATATATGGAAATCATTTTCAAGTAATAATATATTTATTTTGCAGTGCAGGTAGTTCCTGGTTTGAGTTGTCTCTTAAGTTCCCAGGTTTGAGTTTTTCAAATATGAATTAGCAAAAAAATCAAAAATATTAACATTAATTGCAGTGAATAAATGTTAAACATTTATAAAAAAAGCTATTTCAAGCCATATACGTAGCTATACAATACATCAAAGACAATGCAGCAAAAACTCATCTGTAACAAAATCAGAAAAATCAAAAAGGCATTCGAGAAGCGGAAGTAGCAGATCCTCTGATTTTATCAGATTGTTATATAAATACTTCTGCTTCTCAGCAGTGCTGAATTTATCTCACGGGGCCCCAAAACTATCAATCTGGTTTCAACTTTTAATAAGAAAAACAGGATTTAAAGTGCTAGATAGCAAGTAAAATTTTAAAGGTTCCTTATAAGTTATAAGAAGCCTTTAAAATTATATGTAGCTGATTTGAATTTTTGTTCGTTATAACAAAGTTATAAGTTATTTCAGAGATGATTATTATTTTTAGGGGCCCCAAAGCCCCAATTCCTACGACCCCCAAAAATGCAAATCCGGCTTTGCTTCTCAGCTATCATTTTGATTCATCTATGTAAATTTCATATATTTATCTGTCAATAATAATGAAAAATAAAAGTTCTTCAACATAAATAATTTATTATTATTACAATTTGCTTGATTTTAAAGGCTGTTTTCATTTCTTTAGATAATTATATCATATTTAATTGTGAACTATTGATTTTGTTGGCCTTTATTTAATTGTGGTCAAATTTCATTGCTGAGAACAGAACTCTTGACTTTAACATTATGTCCATAACCTAATTCACTTTGCTTGAAGGCAAGAAACTTGAAGCAAATTGTCTATTCATATTTGATCAAATCATCGAAACAATGAAGATTAAATCAAAATGTTGTTACTCAAATAATACGTGTGGGAGTTATTTTAATCACCATCCAGTTTTTGTCTTTGACACACTGATAGAGGAGAGTTTTCACTTAATTATTGACAATTGAAGTGTGAGATCACAAAACGCGTTCGGTCCATTTTTTATTTGATGCAAATACATATTGCTATCGAAGTCATCTATCTTATTAAAGGCCGGTTTGTTCCCAAAACCATGCCAATCAATGTGTATGGGGCACTCGAATCCCGCTTTGCTTTTGAAAATCGCTCAGTCCTTTGCGCATGAACGAAGCGTTTTCTTAATCCTGGAGCGGTAAAAAGAACTGCTATTATTGTTGGCAATAAATTTGTTGTGGGAATATTTGTCAAGTTTATTAAAGATAAAATTGTTTATTGGCTATTAATTTTCATGTTAGAAGCACTTGAAATGAAATCGTAACATTAAAAATTTAAGTTTCTGGGGACTTTTTTATCTATTATTAAAAGAAAAGTAATTTTTCTGAATTTTAGTAGTTCCTAATTTGGAATGATTAAAATTATATTCTGGGGCCTTTCCCACTAGTATAATGTACTCGTGGGGAAGGCCCCAGAACTTCCCCATGAGTGCATTGTACTTATGGGAAAGTCCAAATATTTAATTTTCACTACAGTCGATTCGCGGTAGTTACGTTCTGTAAATTCTTCGCGAATACTGAACCATTGTGCCTACGGGAAATATCGAGCTTCGCCGCTCAGCGATAATCCACGAATAAGCGCGAAAGTGCCGCGAAAATCGAATATGGTTACAAATAAATTTTCGGGAATAATCGAAAACGTGAATAGGAAATCCGCGAATCGATTATATTTTAATACTTAAAATAAATTTAGTTTTTCCTCTAATGAAGAATGAGTGTAATTGAAAACACTTTGTCCTCGGACTTAGCGAGTTTCCATTAACACCATTTTATTTAGTCGTCGTGTATTTAAAAACTAATGATTGATTTTCAAGATTCTACTGAGAAGTGGGTGTATACGAATTAAAAACAGATATCTGGTAGTAGATAATCATTCACATATGAAATTACTTTCTCAATTCCATATTTATTCTACTGAAAATTAACAAAAATGGACTGAACGTGTTTTGGGATCACATTTTTCAATTGTTAGAATTATCATCAGTACAATCAATCGGGCGAACTTTGGTCCACTTTTTCGCTTTTTTTTCAAAATTTGACCATCTAAATACACTTGAAAACAATTCATGCATGAACCGTTGGAATTCACGTTCATTGAAGTTATGCATTTTATATAAATTGTAAAGGGAATTTGTATTATTTAGCAGTGACAAGCTATTTTATAGCCGGTCAAAGTTACCTTTAGAATCGGATAACTTTGGACCACGTGTTAAAAATCAACTGTAATTTATTTATTTCTGCAAATTTGAAGTCCAGAACAACTGTGAACCACATTTAGAATCTAACAAATATGATGAGAAAAAAATTGCCTTAGCTAGCTGCATACAGAAATTTTTTAATTATGTAGGGTACATTTTTGTAACTATTAAAAAAACTGTAATTTCATTACGATAACTTTATTTAATCTATTTTTACTATCAATATTTCATACTGATTCCGCTTTCAATGTTGAAGCAGTCCTCAGTGATTTTTCTGGTTGCTTTCTACTCTAACCGTTTGACTTCATCTTCCGGCGTAGCTGTGGGTCATAACTGGTGATTGGTATTTAGTGATATTAAGTGATGATATTATATTGATTGGATAATTGATATTGATAACGATTTGATATTAAGTGGAGCTAACGTGCCTTTTTCTACGGAACAATTTGTATATCCTGCTAACTGTTCTATTCATGTTCAGCATTTTAGCAGTTTCATTTCCCGAATAAACTTTTTCTTTATGGTGGATCGATGAATAAATTTATGTTGAAAAAACTTTATTGCCAACTTGTTTCTATGTTATTATTTATACATTGTTAAAATTACACATTACAAACTAATCGTTTGAGATTTACATATATAATTCGATAGTTGTATTTGGGTGGGGATATTATATTCAACTGTCTGCAACGATAAGCGAATATAGCAAATTCGAAATCCGTTTATATACAACGAAACATTGTTAACATACGTTAGAAAATATTCGGGCGAAACAAGCCCATCCACAGGCTGCCCACCCCTGCGGAGGGGTCAGCAGGATTGTGGAGGACCCCATGATATTTTCAAGAGGTGGGACCCGAGATTCGAATCCGGGTTCTCCAGAGTGAAAGGCCGAAACGTTTCCACGTGGCCAATCCGGCCCCACCAAGAGTATTTTTTTTTTGTTAACAGATGACGCCACTTTCCATTCAGGGAGAATACTAAGTGGCGGGGCGAAACAAGCCCTTCCACAGGCTGCCCACCCCTGCGGAGGGGTCAGCCGGATTGTGGAGGACGGGGATCGACGGGCCAGGCCCGGACCCCATGATAAATATTTTCAAGGGGGTGGGACCCGAGACTCGAACCCGGGTCCTCCAGAGTGGAAAGCCGAAGCGTTTCCACGTGGCCAATCCGGCCGACCCACCAAGAGTATTGGTGGCCTATGATAGGTATTGGTAGTATGAGGGCCGCTTAGTATCCGCTGGATGGAAAGCGGTGTAAAGTCATGCAAGGATGAAAAATGTTTTTGCTATGCTCCAGAGTAACTAAATTCTATAGAAATGATGAAAAGGAATCGATAATTGAACCCAATTATATAAGCGACCGGATGGCCGAGTGATAACGCAGTCGGCGTGCTACGCAAGAGGACCCGGGTCTGGTCCCGGATTTTTTCGGGTACTGGGCCCGACCCGGTAATCCCTGTTCTTCACCATCCGGTCCCCCTTCACGGATGTGGATGCAGCCCGTGGTTGGAACTGGCTTTGCCCCCTGTGATTGACAGCCGTGACAGAGATATACCTGTGATATTTTCTTGGGTGAAAGAGGTCGAACAATTTTCTACGCCGGTTGATCGAACAGGCAAGACGATTATAAATAGTCTTTAGTCCCTGGAATCAAATTTGATGAATCCAGATGAAACACGACAGGGAGAAAAGATGAGCACCGCAATGGGCCGTTGAGTCGGCCGGATTGGCCGCGTGGAGACACTTCGGCTTTCCACTCTGGAGGACCCGGGTTCGAATTCGGGTCCCATTCCTTGAAAATATTTATCATGGGGTCCGGGCCCGGCCCGTCGATCCCCGTGGCTTTGCCCCCTTAGTAATCTCCCTGATTGGAAAGGGGGAGTAAAATAAGCAAAAAAATCCCCATTATATATGAGAAATTTTTATGACTAAATTTCCCATTCAAAAGGGTGAATTAATTGGTCGAAATAGTTCCCCATAGTCGGCCAGATTGGCAGTGTGGAAAGGTATCGCCTTTCCACTCTGGAGAACCCGGGTTCGAATCTCGGGTCCCACCTCTTAAAAATATTTATCATGGGGTCCGGGCCCGGCCCGTCGATTGACATCCTCCACAATCCGGCTGACCCCTCCGCAGGGGTGGGCAGCCTGTGGAAGGGCTTGTTTCGCCCCGCCACTTAGTACTCTTACTGAGTGGAAAGTGGCGTCATCTGTTGACAAAAAAAAGAGCTGTTGAGGCGTAGACACAGAGCGTTGAATAGATTCGGCAGAAGCCCCGATTCTAAAACTGCTAATTATCGAAGGTTCTCCGGATACACGTCGAATATCGTAAATCGAAAGGAATAAAGGAATTACGCTCTGAACTTCGTAAAGTAAATCAGCAAACAAACAAAAGTTGGTGTTCAAGCAAACGGTCTGAAGAAAACGTAGAGCAAGCGCCGAGCGAGGGCGGCACGGGCTCTTAAATATCCGTGACCTTTCTTTCACCCTTTTCCCAGGGAGAAGGCTAAAATGTTTACTTTTTGGAATGTTCGCCGAGCTAGGTGTCAGTTTCTCGACTATTTCGGCTGACACCTGCACCTATTCGGCTCACACAACTTCTCCGCGATTTATTGTTATTGGGGATAAGAGTCCACCCGATGATCGAAATATAACGCCCTATGTTGTTGCATTTCGCCATATTTATTTTAACAGTATCTCTCCCCTTTCTTTGGAATTTCCTCGACTTTGTCTGTTGGGGGCCGTTTCCTGGCCCTCACACTCCTTGGAATTTCCCTAAAATCATTTGATAAAACTATCCAGTGGTTAATAGCAAGTTAAAGAAAATATTTTATTTTCACGCGCGAGAAACAGCGTCACGTCACAAACATCGCTGACAAAAAATATATACATTAAAATGGAAGATGTTTGTAAAATTTATTGATTTTTGTGTTATGTTAATTATTGTATATCCTCCTTATCTACTAATTATTGCATAATTACCGTCTGAAAGATAAGATCTAATAACCTACCAGAAAGCCCACATCTCAGGCGAACACATCGCGCCATCTATCGAATAAATTATAAAATTATGCTATATTTGAATTTTTTAATTATTTTAGAACGGGAATTTAAAAAAAATATATTTAATAATCACAAACTCTAAGTTCAGCTCATAGAAACTCAAAAAGAAAGGATTTAAAGGTTCATTGTATAGTCTTCGAGCTGTTTCAGTCTAAATTTGTACGTGACACTGAGGATAAACAAATCATTAATATAGATTATTATATAGAGAACGACACATTTTCACCACACATTGGTGAAAATGTGTCAAATGGGTATATCATTTCACCATGATACACACGCAGATAGAATGACAAGTGATCTCAAGCGGCCAGAAATAGTAAAATTATAACAATATTTTAAACAAGGAAGCCATTATAGAGAAAGAATCGCTGAGATCAATACTATTTTTAAACAAGGATGATGAGCACACAATTATAACTTTTTCTTAAAAGCATCTGGATCATGTTAAATATCGGCACAGAACACTCTCCGTAGAACAACCAAAACAGCTCTGTTTACTATGCTTAGAATCAAGCTCCCCATTAATGAAACTTAAACATGAAATCGATATCAATGTTTACAAAATATCCTCTAAAAATTTAACATATTTAATCTTCATGATGACAAATATTCACCCAATCCTCAAAAATTTCAGCATTTATATCATTCCGTTCCATAACATTGGTCTTAACAGATATGACGAAACCTACATAAGCTTCACCAGAAGAAACTTATCTCAAAGACTAAAATACATAAAGATAACATAATAAAAGGTTCAATAGCTACAACATTACTAATAAAAACCTTAGAACAAAATATTAACATCTATTGATACAGCCAAAATTATACAGAAAATTAATAATGATGAAGATTACATAGCCAAAGCTTTGGCTATGTAATCTTCATCGTGATTATGTGCATATTCAACATCGGCAAAACGGACGTCTTCATTAACATGAAGGAACCGGAAGTGCTCTCCAGTGCCTGGAATGGCTCAACGCTCATCTCTAGTGACTTGTTTATTTTCTTTTTCTATTATCTAACAGTTGAAGATGATCCTTCAATGGGTCAAAACATTTCTATTTAATTCTCGTCTTTTTTCTGCTAAGTGCTTCATTTTTGTTGTATTTTAATACAAAAGTTACAAATATTTTTTGTAAAAATTATGATAAATGCTAAGAGATACATGCAGAAAAAATTTTTAAATAAAAACTAATAGGAAGTATTTTAATTTTCTCCTTTTAATTCTGATCTTATCCACTCCAGGGCTCCAGAAATGCAGAATTCTGTCCTATATGCCCAACGCTAACATTGTACTTGTATATAAAATTATTAAATTAAAAATTATCATCATAAAAATTTAAATGGGGACACCAAATTTATTTCTAGTCCCAAATGTTTTCAATTATCACTATTGAATTGATATAGTATTAGCCTCTCATGTAGACTACACAAAGTATTTTAATTCCTAAAAATCTGGGACAGAAATCTAATGTTTGTCAATCATAACAAGAAAACTATTGTATAATAGATCTGGATATTGAACAAAAGAAATACAATTTATATAGGTATAATATTGTTTTAAATATTATTGAATCTGAATATTGCTGTATGTGTATAATGATTTTCTAATTATATATTAACAAATACTGTAATAATAAATTATAAAGTTAGATATAATAAAATGATAATATAAAAAAAATGAATGTGAATTACAAAACACTAATTTTTTTATCTAATATTTAATTTTATAATACATAAATTTTATGATTTTAAAATATTAAATAAATATTCAATATCATTTTGACTTTTCTTTTTTATCTTCTTCAATAATGTAATTCAAAAGTTCCCTTAAATTTTTAAATTCTGTTCTACCCTGAGGTTCTGATTTTGTAATTCTGGGAAGCATTGATCCTATTTTCTGTCTAAATTCTTGTAACTGAAAGAAGCCAAAACTATTAATTTAATCTTTATAATTTAAACATTTGAAAACAAGTATTTTTTACATATTTGAATTTTATATATTGTACCCACAAACAAACAAACACACACACACACACAATTGATCCACTGCAGTCTGACACACTGCAAACTGTCGTGCCACCCAGGTGAAATTTTCATATCACAATGTGTGAGAAAGAGAAACTGATGTAAATAAATTGTCAGTCGCTATTCGTTCTTTGTTCAGGCTTATAGTTGGACTAATTTTTAAGTTCAGTACAATAGTGTAAAATAGTGTTTTTACTGTGTTTGTCTTTACATAATGTCACAAATCAGAAAAAGTGAAAAACAAAAACACAAGATATTGACTGTGGTCGAAAAGGCAGAAATAATTAAGAAACTTAACTTGGGAGAAAATTTTAATGATTTGGCTACGTTTTATAATATTGGACAAGTCACCATTTATGACATTAAAAAAATTGGGGTAAAATTGACGGGTTTCTGAAAGATTTGAACAGCAAAGCAGTGACAGCAAAGTCTTAATAAACGGAGCATATTTGTTTGTTTAATTCCATTTTTTTCATTGAACATCCAATAATCCGACAAGTCCCGGAACCATATGCGTCAGATTATGGAGATTCATATATATATATAAAATAGTCTGTGTCTGTGTCTGTGTATGTCTGTGTCTAATTGCATGTTAAAAACTAAACGAATTTATTTAAATTAAATTTTTTAATTAAAATTATTGAATTTGTTATCCAAATAGATAAAAATACATAATGAAATGATATATTTGTTATCATTTTCTTAAAATAGAACAGTTTTTTGACATCAAAGAGTTATGTTTTTAATTGAAATTAGAATACAGAGAGTCCACAACTTACAACAGTCTAACTTATGACAATGATTATTTAAAATGAAAATCCATACTTAGATGGCCACAATCAATAATTTTGCAATAGTGATAGGCAATCGACCAAATGGCTGAGATTTTGCCAGGATGGAAATGTTGTATTTCCACTATGCAGTATTTGTATTTAATTTCAAGTCTCATACATCCAGATTATTTAGGTGTCCAGGCTTGACCCATTCAATATCATCCTAAATGAATGGAATTCAGATTCATGTTTCTAAAAAATTTTTGATGGACCTGGCTAAGATATTGATTCACTTACTGTAAAGTCCTATTGGCTCTACAACAGATGTGGGTAGTTCATAGTTGGGCTTGATTATTTGAGAAAAGTTGGAATATCTCAAAAGGAATATAAATTATCTGGTGGCAGTCACTTTTAGAGCCCACCACAGTGGGCAACTATCAACATCCATAGTGGGGTCAACTGAAAGGTTGAAAGATGGGGTTCAACACGCTGGGCCTGGATCTTTCCCAAAAAACTGAAGGTGTGGGACTTGGATTTGAACCCAGATCCTCCAAAATATTAAGCAAATGCATTACCATATGTTTGTGATTGGGTTTGGAATGAATACCATTATGTAATAGTTAGTTAGCCAATGATTACGAAATGACATTAAAAAGTATAATTATAAGTCGAACATAAGGACTTGACTAACATGAAACCAAGTATTTTAAGGGATGTATGCCATCTTATAGCCTACAATTCCTATTACACTTTAAAAAATAAATGGAATCGTCCAAAGATCCGCAAACTCGAATTCGCGCCTGTAATGATTAATCTCATTGGTTTGTAAATATTGTAAGGAAGCCGAATATCTTCCGCTTAGGTGACAAACTTTTTGGACAAACTCGAATTCGTGCCTGTAATGGTTAATCTCATTGGTTTGTAAGTATTGTAATGTCCAAAGCTCTGCAAACTCAAATTCACACCTGAACCGATTAATCTCATTGGTTTGTAAGTATTGTAAGGAAGCGAACCTATAATGATTAATCTCATTGGTTTGTAAGTATTGTAAGGAAGCCGAACATCTTTGCTTAGGTGACAAACTTTTTGGAAGGAACTGTACACAACACAATATATTGTTATTCGCATACTATATGTATAAATATTATATAAAATTAATTATGTTAATTACAATTATGTTTGACATAGGTACTTTTACTTAGCGCTTGGCATACGAATACACCGATGAAAAGTTAAGGCTGGGTCTCACAGGCGTAAAACGCAATATCAGTACGCTGACGTAAATGCGTCGCGCACGAAACGTCGAGCGTACTGATGTTCAGACCGAAAGCGTACGACGCACATAAATAAACGACGTCGGGTTAGCTATTGGCTAATTACTGTGATATAATTTGAAGTTAAGGCTGGGTCTCACAGGCGTAAAACGCGATGTAAATACGTCGGCGTATCGACGTTGATGATGTTACTTCTTGTATATTGCTAGACGCTGCGTCGTTACGCCGGAAATGACTTTTCTTCAATTTTATGCGCTGCGCCAAGAGTACGTTGGTCATTCGTCCAATCAGAAGAGAGATTGTTTTATTTCGGTATTCAATATGGCGAGTAGAGAGCATACCATGTGTGCGTTCAATAATGAAGCATTTCTGGAAGAAATGAGAAAATATCGATTCCTTTAGTTAAAAAATGTCCGATCATGATGATCTATGCATGTTGAATCAGCTAACTTCAAATGATGTCATAGTAATTAGCCAATAGCTAAACGACGTCGTTTATTTATGTCGCGTCGTACGCTTTCGTCTTAACATCAGCACGCTCAACGTTTCGTGCGCGACGCATTTACGTCAGCGTACTGACGTCGCGTTTTACGCCTGTGAGACCCAGCCTTTAGCTGATTCAATATGGATAGCTCATCATCATCATCGGACATTTTTTTATCGTAAAGGAATTGATATTTTGTTAAACGGATTATTTAACGCGCGCAAGGTATCTTCTCTACTCGCCACACTGAATTACGAAATAAAACATTCTTCTGATTGGACGAATGGCCAACGTACTCTTGGCGCAGCGCATAAAGTTGAAGAAAAGTCATCTCCGGCGTAACGACGCAGCGTCTAGCAATATACAGGAAGTGAAATCAGCGTCGCTACGCCGACATATTTACGTTACGTTTTACGCTTGTATGACCCAGCCTTTACGGTATTCGTAGCAGATCTATTGTGTCAATATTGTACCATTTAATTAAACTAACGTGTGTAAATATTAGCAACGGATAAATTCATTAATGTCATCATAAATAAATTATAACAACTATATTTGTCACAAATATAATACGAGTAATGCTTACTAATAATAATTAAAATAATTTTAATCGATCAATAGTCTTAATATATATAGTGTTTACTGCTTTATGTAATAAACCAATTAATTATAATTGGTTTATTACATAAAGCAGTGAGAACATTTGAGTTTTATGAAGCGTGATTATTAAATTTAAATCGATTATTATTATTATTATTCAAAAGTTTGAATTCTAAACAGATGTTTATATAATTTGAAAAAGAAAAAAATGATTATATGAAATAAATTTAAATGGTCAATTTAATTTTTAAACAGAGCAGATATCGAAAAAAAAAATATTCTTGTTACTATTAAACATAATTAAATATTGATCCTATATTTTATAAAAAGAAACACTTATATATGTATTGGTTATTCATTAAAACTTTTGTAACTAGTAGAAAATCGATTCTACATAAGTGATCAAACTTACATTCGATTTTAACACGTCCCGTTAAAATTCCTGTTAGCTAACTTCAGATTATCTTAACTGCTGATGTTACCGACAGAGTAACTTGATTTGCATTTTGCAATAATTTTTTAACTCAGTTATCTGCTACTTATCGATAGATATCTGACAGTAATTTTCAAATCTTACGATGTGGTAATATTCTATTTTTTTTTTATTAAATAAGTTTCTTATTAATATGTTTATATTGAACGATTAAATTTGAAATAAAATAGAAACGAAGCTGAATCATCTATCAAATCTCGGAAGAATAACGTTAATTAATGTGAACGAAATGACGGTGTAAACCAGGGGTGGACAATTATTTTCTGCCGCGGGCCATATGAAAATTGAAAAGTACCTAAGGGCGAATTTAACCTATGGCGCCGTAAATAGCTTTATGTAATAAACCAATTAATTATAATTGATTTATTACATAAAGCAGTGAGAACATTTGAGTTTTATGAAGCGTGATTGTTAAATTTAAATCGATTATTATTATCATTCAAAAGTTTGAATTCTAAACAGATGTTTATATAATTTGAAAAAGAAAAAAATGATTTTTTATTTTCACTTGCTAAATCAATTAACTCCTTCAATCAAGCAAAAATTGTAATAATAATAACGATTACTCCAAGGATATACAATCTTTTGCATTTTATATATCGTTAGATAAAAGCTACATCTGTAATAATACATTCTACAATTTTTATTTGAATGTTTTTTTAAAATTCCCTTAAAGTAATATACATTCTACATTTTAATCATTTTTCTCTACTTTTTGTTTTGTAGAGTTAATCGATTTGGCAAGTGAGCAGCTCATAAATAAGTTTGAGTTAGTTCTATCCAGGACCTTGGCATCACTGATCTATGTGCTGCATATTCTGTTTCAGCCATATTCTGACATGTTGTGTGCCAGTACAGTAAAACTTTGATCTAACGTTTTCCTCGATCTAACATTCTTTTTCTCTGGTTTCGGCAAAAAATAGGGGAAAATAACATTAAAATGTTTCAATCTAACGTTAACCTCTGTCTAACATTCAAATTTTCTGGTCACTATATCACTAAACTCATGTAAATAATTTCCGAAGTAACATTTGACAAAATTATTATTACGTCCCGTCCTCTCGTATGTCCTATGTAAGTCACATAGTGTACTTAAGTAAGGAAAACGTTAGATTGACGAAGGTTAGATCAAAGTTTTACTAAGAGTTTTACTATAAGAGGTTTTACTATAAGAAGTTTTACTATAAGAGATACGAAGAAGCTTTCTACGCAAATTTGATTAACGAGATGAGATTTAACAATAGAGAATCCCGACATCTTGCTCAGTCAAAGTTACCAACAATTCAACATACAAAATGTATACATATTTCAAATGTTAAACAAAAGCTTGATTACTAGACTATGCCAGAGCATTGCGAGAACGAGGCCGAGAGCAAGTTTAAGGTTTGTTTCCACTATCTGCGGAGGAAAGCTGAACAGTCAAAACAGCCACGGATAAACATGGGGCAATTCCACTTGAGTTCCCATAGTTGTGTTAAGCTATGTTTTCCCCAAGATTCTTAACCATTCCCATGATTCATTTTATATAAAACAAATGGATGCTGAGCAATGAAAGGCACTTCCTGTTTATGAAATGATGTTAACAGCTGTAGTAAATGAGGAAACTGATTCAATGTTTTTTTCTTCCTCTATTTTGTTTCAAAGATATTTATAAGAGATACGAAGAAGCTTTCTATGCAAATTTGATTAACGAGATGAGATTTAACAACAGAGAATCCCGACATCTTGCTCAGTCAAAGTTACCAACAATTCAACATACAAAATGTATGGATTTCATTGGTGAACGTTACCTCAATGGATTTTACCATTACACCATTACGAAAAAGTTAAATACATCTAGACCTTGATCTAGACCAGTGGTTCTTAACCAGTATTTCGCAAATGTGTTACAAGTGTTCTGCGAAATTATGAAACCGAGGCCTACTTGAATGACATTAGTGTACTGTGCAGTACATATTTTATAATGCAGACAAGATTCAACTTGCAGTTTTAAAGAAACTATTACCCACAAAAGCACAAGATTTTGCTACAGTTTTTGACATCATATTTGTGTGAGCTATGCGTATTTTATAATGCAGACAAGATTCAACTTGCAGTTTTGAAGAAACTATTAAGCAGACTTACCCACAAAAGCACAAGATTTTGCTACAGTTTTTGACATCATATTTGTCTGAGCTATGCTTTTCAACATTAATGAACATAAAAACTAAAAAACGCAAAAGATTTAGGAATATTGATGAAGAAATGATAGTAATTTTATCACATATTAGACCTAATATTGCTCAAATCTGCAAAAGACAATTAGCTCAGGCATCGAAATGATAGTAGTTTTATCACATATTAGACCTAATATTGCTCAAATCTGCAAAAGACAATTAGCTCAGGCATCACATTAAATTTGATTTAAAAATATCAATATTACATTTTTCTAAAAGAGTTACTTACAGCTTAAGAATATATTTTTTTTACTGTTATTCAATGTGTAATGTATAATTTTTAGTAAAATATATGTTAATGCATATTTTTTTTTGTTTGTTTTATGATCTTAATGATATAATGTTCCGCAAATTTTCTTTACAATCAAAAGTGTTCCATGACTTCGAAAAGGTTAAGAACCACTGATCTAGACTTTGGACTTAGTTTTCACGCTGCGGTATGACATCAAAACCATGCTGCCTTCATCACGCGCATATTTTCTGCTGCAACTGACTTTTAGTCACAATCATCTATATACTGTATATATATATATATATATATTTCACGCTGCAGTATGACATCAAAACCATGCTGCTTTCATCACGCGCATATTTTCTGCTGCAGTTTCCAGCTAGTAGGAACTGACTTTTAGTCACAATCATCGATATACTGTGTATATATATATATAATCTGTGGGTCGGAGGTATAGGACACTATGTCACATTTACTACATTTTACAGGAGCATTGGCTTAATCTCCACAAATAGCTTTTGCATCAATACTGTAATGATAACGAAATCTATTTAGCTATCCAATATTTGCTCAAAAGTCATGGTGACCATGGGATTTAATCATATCCTTCGCTTTCTCTTGAATAAGAAGCCACTGACAGGGACGTTCCTAGACTCTGCATTTTCAAACCAAATAAATACTGATTTTATCTATATCTTCATAAACAGTACTATGAATTCTGTTTCACTGAGGATCCATTTTCAAATTCCTTGCACTCTTCTCTATTTTACTGTGATCTTTCAAAGTTGTTGATAAAGTTGATGGACTTATTCCATATTTATAGGCAACTTCTATCTTCATTTTTCTAAAATCAACAGCAGCAATAATGTTTAACTTTTCCTTCAGAGAAAACTGGCGACGTTTTTTGTTTGGATGTAAGAGTGTATATTAGAATCCATGATTCTACGAATGTATACAGTAGAAGACTATGGGCTAATCAGGCACTCAAATATTTAAACACTGCCACTCATTTCACACACATTTTATTCCTTGGGAAAGAAGTTTGGAATGTTCCAGAGGAGTTAGCTGCACAAAGATCGTTCATCGTAGAAGAAATTGAAGATATTTCCAGAACAACTCAACAGAAATTTTGTTATACAGTGATTTTTTGAATGTTAGGGTTTCCAGAAAAGATTCATTATAGTGAAATTTTAACATAATAATACATTTCGTTATAACGCAATTCTTCTAGAATGGTCTTTTATGGGTTGTATGCAGGAAATTCATTATATCAAAATTTTACAATAAGTTAATATAAATAATAATAACACTGGTTAATATGAATAATAAATTAAATACTTCTATGTTTCTTTACTTCATTGAATAATGTACCTAAATTTTTTCAAATTTTATTCCCCTATACAATAACTTTTGTAAAGTGTATACAATTTGAAATGCAAACGATTTAAATGTTTAATGGGAGCCCTCTCAACTTTGCTATTATTCTTATGCAGCCCTCTCAATAGGTATTGTTTGTTAAATGGCCCTCAGCAAAATGTGTTTGGAACCACTGTGTTAGACAATTAAAGATTCTCTCCCACCAAAAAATAATTCAAAATGTATATCAGTGGATCCATTGTGCTAAATATTTATTTTAAAAAACTATATTGTAGAAACTGCACTATAGAAAGCATCCAGTCCATTTGGAAACTCATCTGCAATATATCCAGTTACAATGTATGGAATTTTAAGAAGGATCTGTACTTAAATATTACAACATTTTTATATGTATATTGATTTCATATTTTGTAATTTAAACTGCATATCTGAGTGATTCATTTATTTATTAATAATTATAATAATGAATTAATATTGGTACAACTTCAAAACATCAGGAATTTTTCATAATTTCTCTTTTTTCTGGATTTATCTGATACAAATATCAGCAGATAAGATGACATAACTTCACATATTTATGTATTTCAATGTTTAATTCAGATTTTTTCCAATCACCAGTTACATTGCAAATTGATTACCCAAAGTCCTAATTGAATAGATTTACATTCACATTTCAGACACTGGCTAATCAATTTGGCCAATATGTGAAGTTCACCCACTTTGTGAATTGGGCAATTTTGGGAGTGTTCATAGCATATAAAAATCTAGTCAAAATACAATTGATTTGGAACTCTTTTCTATAAACTTAAGCTGACCTTCAGTTAATGTCAAAAGCATTTCTGAATAATATAAAATATGCTTTCCTGATATTTGGCTATACTTTTTATGTTTTATGTGAGCTAGGACTGTGATATGTATACAACTAAATATAGTAATTAATATTCAAAATAAATCAATAGAATATGAAGAAAGAAATATATAATAATAAAATACCTTTTTTGTTTTGGGAAATGCACTGTTATTGCTAATTGCATTGGAAGTAATAGTTGTGCAAGTTGTTGTTGAAATACTAGTCACAATATTAGATGGAGATATTGCAGAAGTTATAATTACTGGATTAATACCCAAAGTAGGTAATTCATCAGGAGACATAATATCAGATCCTCCACTATTGGATCGAGTTCTCCTCCTTGCTGGGGTTCCTGAACCTCTTCTTCTCTTCCTTAAGAGTAAAGAATATACATATATATTCTCTTTGATAAAGGAATATTAATTTTTAATAAAATTCTAAGTCATCCTTTTACATTAAATACAAAGACACTTGCAACATTTAATTAGAAAATTATGCCATTTACTTAAAATAAATACTTGTTAGATCTTTAATTTATGACAGATGTTAACATTTGTGTTATGACACTTTCACAGACAAGAATATCATAAGTTATTTTAGATGTTATATAAAAGGACATGACTGCTGTTTTAATCAAATCAGAACTTTGTTTTAGACTTGCATGATATAGCAGTTACAAAATTCAATGGTTTATTGTTTATTGAAATCTTAATCCATTTTCATATTTAAATATTTGTTGATATTATCATCATATGAAAGTAATAATGATGACTGGTCCCCTTGAAAGAACAAGGAAACTGACTTATCATTATCAGTAATTGACAGATTTACTAACTTATCAATAATTTTTGGTTATACAATCTTTTTAAATTTTTATACTGAGAGATAATAACAAAGGGTCCATGTTAATTTATTCTATTTTTTTCCCATATCTATTTTTCTATTTTAAGTTCATAGTGTATTATTAGCCTGGTTATGGATAAATAAATATTAAATTTTGTTAATAAGAAACAACAAATTTATAATAATATAAAAATGGTTCCTAAGAGTTTTACATTCACCATTATACAAGGTGTTCCTAAAAGGTCTGGCCAAATTTAAATCACAGATGCTACTCATCAAAACAAAACACCTATATAAATATGGACTCAGAAATGTTTCCTTTTCAAGATAACACAAGGTGAGAAAGATTGTATATATATCCTCAGCAAAAGAGAGCAATACATACTGTAATATTTAACAAATACTATAAGTTTAAATATTTGTCCATTACCAAAACATTTGTTTTGTAATTATACAATTTAATAGTTATAAATGCACTAGCTTCATTTTGTCATTTTATTCTAATATTTTCTGTTATTTTGTTTAACAATCATAAGATTCTGGTTGTGTATTTGTATAGTGTTTCAGAAATTCTAAAAATAAAAATGTAAGTTTAGAAAATCTAACCAGGTCAAACTTCAGAATTTGCAGTCATTCCATTAGATTAATTATTGCTAGTTTTGAAAATTGTAACTTTGCACAATAACCATCATCATAAAATTTGTCTATCTTTGTTTTGGCTGGAGCAATATTTTAACATATATTTTACCTAGTAATAATAAGGGAAATTATTTTTGTTTTTCAGTTAAGTAATTAATAAATTTTGCAAAAGTCAAATGAATTCATTTATAAATAATACCATTAATACTTCCTGATGCAAAATTAATAAATATGCAACAAAACAAACAGCACATCCTTAACTATATTCATAATTACAGCTGAGGATGATCTCAGGAGTAAATCAAAAACATTTCTAAAGAAATAAAATTTTTTTTCTTGATTTCTGCTATGTTTTTTATTATATGTTTATAAATAATATAAAAATCCTAATTTTAATTAAAAATGGATATATTTTATATATAAAGTTTTTCCAAGATGTGCACTACTCAAAAGTTTAATTAAAATAAAGTATTTATACTGTAATTATATAAATCAGTATTTCCAATTTGATGGTTGCAAACCTGGGGATCCATGGAATCAATTTAGGTCTGTGGCTTTCTGGTTTACCTTAGAAAGGAGGGTTCACAGCTTACAGTTAATTGGGAATCACTGGCATAAATGATTAAAGTTAACCTACTTGTGAGATCTGCATAAATTACATTATCTTACCCTTTTTTATGTCTGCAGTTATTAACTGAGTTATTTGAACAAGCAGTTACTAATGATGTTTTAGGATCATCATTACATGTTGCATCTCCACTTGACTGTAGATTTAAACTTTCATCATCCCCTATATTTGATTCTGATTTCATAAATAAAATGTCAGAGTTATCTTTTTCTACTTCTTGCTTCTGTTGTTGTGCTTTCTGTTGGGCCATGCGTTCTAATGCTTGTTGTCGACGTTTTGCAGTTTTTTCCATACGTTCAAAAGCTCTCATTATAGCATCAATTTTGCGTTCTTCTCTAGTCTAAAAAATGTTTAATTATCATCATATGATTTGTTTTATTTTTTAAATAAAATAATTTATATAAATTTTTACTTTAATTTTAATATATCTTAAAATTAAATATTATATTGTTTGAATTATTTTTACACATATAGCACCATAAATTTTAAATGCTAATAATCATCTTATATCGGCACCATCATTAGATGATAAGCAAATGGAAAGCACTCATTTCATAACAAAAATGAAGCAGTTGTTGAATGAGTATTTCTTGTTTTCATTCATTCATATGGATGAAGACGATCCCTACATAAGAGCAAAAATACTTGTATTCTATGTAAATTTAATCAATTAAAAGTTTATTTTACCATTTGTATCATAGTATACCTCATAATTTCTTTGATAATTCATCATAATGATTACCTTCTGAGAAAAAGTAAATCCTAAATGTTCCTATATTAAACATGCTTCTTTTATCTTATTTTACATTTACTAGGATACTTTTCAGTCCTTTTAACTCCATTGTTAGAAAAACAAAAAAATTCAGTTGATAGTACAGTCATTCAATAAAAGTCATTTGAAAAATAATGCCAATTCTGCATAATATCATTGATCCAAACTGAAATCTCATAAATTCAGTTAAAGATTACTCTTCTTTATGAATTTATCAATGGAAAAATATACAATAGTCTTTGAGATATGACAATGTTCAGTTCAAACCCTGAGACTAAGTCAAAGCATTTGGAATTCAGAAATGCTTAATATTTAAGGAATGCCCATTATATTTATTCTGATATTCCACTTTACTGTAATAAACTTAACAAACACAAGAACCAGATACAAAGAGAATACTTTCATTATATGTGAATTCATATACATGTGGTTATGTTACAGTGGATCCTCATTTAACCTTATCCGCTCCTCTTAAAAAAAAATAAACATTCCCTAGGGGTCCGAAGGGATGTTTATAATAACAACAAATTTATTAAATAAAGCACTTTCGGCTCTATCGAGCCCGTAAGCTATTAAGCTGGAGAAATGTGCTCCGAACTGTATTTAAAAAATCTGTTTGAATAAAATATTAGAATTAGAATATAACTGTTTTCTAAAACCGATTTTTTATATTATTTTTAATGTTCTTAAACACTGATGTGGGCTTGATAGAGCCAAAAGTGCTTTATTTAATAAATTTGTTGTTATTATAAACGTGTAGTTATAACTTTATTAGTAACTTTAACCCATTCGAAAATCTAAAGATTAAGTACAGAATGTTGCACGAGGCATAAGTTAGCTATCAGCCAGATTAATTAAAAATAATCATATAGGATTAAATATCTTGAAAAATTCTGTCTGTTACCATTAATCTTCAGTTTACCAATTGATTCTCAATTACCCTCTCTTTCTTTTTATGACATTTCTATTAAATGCAGCTCCCAATTAACCAAAGACGTCTTTGGTTAATTGGGAGCTGCATTTAATAAAAGGAAGGAAAAAGATTTTTATATGAAATAATAAACACTAAATCTGAAGAGTTGATTAACTATTTACATTTTATTTTCCTAAGGGTCGGTTGCACAAATCTTATTTTGCACATTAAAACAGGTTTTAATCTGCAGATTTAGCTTGCTGCATTGCATGAGGTCAAATCTCTAGGATAAACTGCAAAATAATTTAACCAGCCAATTTTTGGCAGATTGAAATTTATTCTATAGATCAGGGGTTCTTAACCAGAGGTATCCATACCCCTTGGAAGTATGGGAACCTAATGCTGGAGATATGGGACTCGATCTCTTAAGTTCAGTAAATTCAAGCTGTTGACATATTTGGAATTCATACTGGCAACTAATATAAGGAATCGTGATGATTATTTTGAGTCAAGTGAAGGGGGGTATGGGATAATTGGATAATTCGTTGGAGGTCTGGAATCAACAAAAGGTTAAGAACCCTTGCTATAGATTATCCAGCAAAATACTATGGCAGAATTGCAGCATCTCTGACTCTGAAGCGAAAGGAAGGAAAAAGATTTTTATATGAAATAATAAACACTAAATCTGAAGAGTTGATTAACTATTTACATTTTATTTTCCTAAGGGTCGGTTGCACAAATCTTATTTTGCACATTAAAACAGGTTTTAATCTGCAGATTTAGCTTGCTGCATTGCATGAGGTCAAATCTCTAGGATAAACTGCAAAATAATTTAACCAGCCAATTTTTGGCAGATTGAAATTTATTCTATAGATCAGGGGTTCTTAACCAGAGGTATCCATACCCCTTGGAAGTATGGGAACCTAATGCTGGAGATATGGGACTCGATCTCTTAAGTTCAGTAAATTCAAGCTGTTGACATATTTGGAATTCATACTGGCAACTAATATAAGGAATCGTGATGATTATTTTGAGTCAAGTGAAGGGGGGTATGGGATAATTGGATAATTCGTTGGAGGTCTGGAATCAACAAAAGGTTAAGAACCCTTGCTATAGATTATCCAGCAAAATACTATGGCAGAATTGCAGCATCTCTGACTCTGAAGCTGAAAATAATCTTGATTTAGATTATTTGGATCCCATTTATCTCACTCCAGAATGAATATTTCTGAAAAAGATAGATAGATCCATTTATCTTTCACAATGATAACTTTCATGTGAAATTTAGTTTAAAGAAAATCAACAGTTTTATGGTTAATGTCAAAGATAAGTGAAATATGTACTTTATAAAATAAAATAATGAACTTTTGATTTAAATTTATAAATTGTTACTAACATATTTTACACTTATACTTACGCACGCACACACACACGCGCACACACACACACACACACACACACACACACACACACACACTATCCCTTGGAAGTATGGGAACCTAATGCTGGAGATATGGGACTTGATCTCTTAAATTCAGTAAATTCAAGCTGTTGACATATTTGGAATTCATACTGGCAACTAATATAAGGAATCGTGATGATTATTTTGAGTCAAGTGAAGGGGGTATGGGATAATTGGATAATCCGTTGGAGGTCTGGAATCAACAAAAGGTTAAGAACCCCTGCTATAGATTATCCAGCAAAATACTATGGCAGAATTGCAGCATCTCTGACTCTGAAGCTGAAAATAATCTTGATTTAGATTATTTGGATCACATTTATCTCACTCCAGAATGAATATTTCTGAAAAAGATAGATAGATCCATTTATCTTTCACAATGATAACTTTCATGTGAAATTTAGTTTAAAGAAAATCAACAGTTTTATGGTTAATGTCAAAGATAAGTGAAATATGCACTTTATAAAATAAAATAATGAACTTTTGATTTAAATTTATAAATTGTTACTAACATATTTTACACTCACACACACACACACACGCACACGCACACACACACACAGCCTATATATATTACAATCACATATATTGATCTAAATATACAAGAGTAAATACAGGTAAAATTCCATTATAGCAAAATCCATAATCACATATATATTGATCTAAATATACAAGAGTAAATACAGGTAAAATTCCATTATAGCAAAATCCATGGGACTATTGCCTATTTCATTAAAATGGAATTTCATATTTTTTACCATTACAAATACTGCACTGTATATGAATATTGTACATTCTAGCTTTGTTATATAGAAAATTTTATTATAACAGTATTTGTTATAACAGAATTTTACTTGTAATAAACCAGAAATACAGATCTATATTTTCAGATCTACATTAGGCCTATTATTGCAAATTATTCAGGTATGTTAATATATGCTAAATCATATATATACAGTATTTGGTGAATATTTTTAAAAATATTCAAAAACAATAAATAATTTTAATTGGCACCTTCATGCTGAAACACGTTGCTATGGTAAAGTGCATGTACAGGAACTATCTTCATGCTATCTGGCTGATAGCTAACTTATGCCTCGTGCAACATTCTGTACTTAATCTTTAGATTTTCAAATGGGTTAAAGTTACCAATAAAGTTATAACTACACGTTTATAACAACAAATTTATTAAATAAAGCACTTTTGGCTCTATCGAGCCCACATCAGTATTTAAGAACATTAAAAATAATATAAAAAAAATCGGTTTTAGAAAACAGTTATATTCTAATATTTTAAAGTTCAAACACATTTTTTAAATACAGTTCGGAGCACGTTTCTCCAGCTTAATAGAGCCGAAAGTGCTTTATTTAATAAATTTGTTGTTATTATAAATGTGTAGTTATTGCTTTCCTGTTTAAAGAGCTGAAACTTTATTGGTGAAAAATAGTTAGCAGTATATTAAAATGACAGATAAGATGGGTTAAAGTTATTCTACTGATAACTATTCTGCAGATTAGACCAAAAGTCATGCAATTTGCCCTTAAAATGATATGTTTCAATTCATATTCAAAATTATAAACCATATATAAATAATAATACTTTTAATAAGTTTGAGTAGAAGTTATGTATTTAAAAAAAATTTTTTTACTGAATTTATAAAAATTTTTGACGAATATTTTTAGATACTTTTGTGATTATAAGAAAGAGCCAAACTTAATGGTGTTTTGGATTGTATATAGGCTACAAATTTGAGACCATTACTCTTAGAATATTCAGATCATTGGAATCACCAATCCTGCAATTGCTGGCACATGAATGCTTCAATCTATTCTGAGAAGACATTTTTATTTTCTTAAATAAGTTTCAAAAAATTTTAAAGTTTTACTTGAAATCATTTTTATTATATGAACTTTAACCACAAATAAACTGATAAAAGTTGATCAAATTTAGCTATACAAATGAAAAAATAATCATACAGAAAAGCACACAAAAAACTTTAGCATTTTTATGTACATATGTTTAGAGCTTTCATCATTATAAAAGTGAATCAGATATTTTCACATTTGTTTGAGAACAACAGCTATAAGTTATTCTAGTTTCAAATATTGCAACAATCTACAAACACTGAACAAATATTTTCACATTTGTTTCAGAACAACAGCTATAAGTTATTCTAGTTTCAAATATTGCAACAATCTACAAACACTAAACACAATCAAGATGGTTAAGTACTGCAAGATGTATTATGAATAGTGGTGAAGAAATTTTCCACTAGAGCATGTATTCTGATTTCTTAAAATGTTATTTGTAGTTGTACATTGTTATTCTTTATGAAGTTTTTTTATAATTGTTTAAAAAACACACAGAGGACAGTATAAAAATAATTAGTTACATGATAATTAGTTAATTAGATGGAAAATTATTAATTTTCCATCTAATGGAATGAATTTGAAATATTTCAGTATATTCTTGTAACAGATCGATTTAGAAATATGTAACTATTTAATTAATTTTCCATCTAATGGAATGAATTTGAAATATTTCAGTATATTCTTGTAACAGATTTATATACAGGTTTCACATTTTTACTGATTTTTGAAACTCTGAAGTTGGAGGGTCAGCGTAGAAATAATACTGTTTATATTTATGTATATCTTAATGCCAAAAATAAAAATATCTTCATGTAAAATTGTTTGGTTCTCTTCTTATGGTCTCATTATTAAATTGTAACAGATCGGATTTTCTTGAAGCCAGAATAACCATTTTAATAATGAGACCATAAGAAGAGAACCAAACAATTTTACATGAAGATATTTTTATTTTGGGCATTAAGATATACATAAGTATAAACAGTATTATTTCTAAGCTGACCCTTCAACTTCAGAGTTTCAAAAATCAGTAAAAATGTGAAACCTGTATAAAATGGTCCCAAACTTTCAAGTGTTAGAACAATATGATATTCATTGAAATAAATCAATAATTTCATTTATAATTTTAAGAATTTTCCAAATCTTGTTCACTATTCAAATAAATAAGGCCAAAAACAGAATGCCAGACTTACAGCATTGAAACAGGGATGTGAATGCAACACAAAAAAAATTTCCAAATCTTGTTCACTATTCAAATAAATAAGGCCACAAACAGAATGCCAGACTTACAGCATTGAAACAGGGATGTGAATGCAACACAAAAAAAAAAACTGTATTTAGAGCAGGATGCAACATTCAGTCACATATCTCTATAGTATGATTTTATTGAAATGTCTGTTCAGCAGAAAATACAGAATGGTGTGCGGGAGTGGGAGATTTTGAAAATGCTGTAAAGTATAGTAATAATATATTTATTGTTACATAATTCTGAACAGAAAAAGGTACATTTATGTTATTTACAAAAAAAAAAAAAAACAAACGCAATTCAAGTTTTGAAAATAATGTCCTGTAAATGGCGTCCTTCCGAAGTAACATTCCTGCATTCGGGAATGGACATTTCAGCAAACGTTTGTCGATTGTTGACATCGCTATCCTTCAATGCATGGATTACCTGGAGCTTATATGGGTGCAGTTTTAAATCTTCATGCAATATTCTATCCAAACTCCAATGCGATAATCTTAATGACATGGCATGTCATGCAGAATGTTGCAAATTTTGCCTGATCACTGCATTTACTGCTTGGATAGTCTCTGGAGTTCAAATTGATTTTCTTGGTCCTAAATGTTTCAAGTTCAATGTTGAACCCGTTGCTTCAAATCTTTCCACTCATTTCTTCACAGTGCACCAATGGAACCATAATGATGGTGCAGTTGAAGATGACAACGAAATTTGCACAGTGCAGCTTCACAACAATCATTGTTTTTTTTTAATATGATTTCACCATGAAAGCGCACTGCTCCCCTGACCACTGCTCCATAGCAACTGAAATGGCATTATCTATGGTATACAGTAAAACTTCTATTAACGTTTTCCAAGGGGATGGTGAAAAAAACATTAGATTGAGGAAAACGTTAGATCGGGAAACGGCAAAATAAAAATGACATACATATAGATGGAACCATAATGATGGTGCAGTTGAAGATGACAACAAAATTTGCACAGTGCAGCTTCATAACAATCATTGTTTTTTTTAATATGATTTCACCATGAAAGCGCACTGCTCCCCTGACCACTGCTCCATAGCAACTGAAATGGCATTGTCTATGGTATACAGTAAAACTTCGATTAACGTTTTCCAAGGGGACGGCGAAAAAAACATTAGATTGAGGAAAACGTTAGATCGGGAAATGGCAAAATAAAAATGACAGGGGGTTCTTAACCTTTTGTTGACTCCAGACCTCCAACGGATTATCCAATTATCCCATACCCCCTTCACTTGACTCAAAATAATCATCACGATTCCTTATATTAGTTGCCAGTATGAATTCCAAATATGTCAACAGCTTGAATTTACTGAATTTAAGAGATCAAGTCCCATATCTCCAGCATTAGGTTCCCATACTTCCAAGGGATATGGATACCTCTGGTTAAGAACCCCTGATCTATAGAATAAATTTCAATCTGCCAAAAATTGGCTGGTTAAATTATTTTGCAGTTTATCCTAGAGATTTGACCATGCAATGCAGCAAGCTAAATTTGCAGATTAAAACCTGTTTTAATGTGCAAAATAAGATTTGTGCAACCGACCCTTAGGAAAATAAAATGTAAATAGTTAATCAACTCTTCAGATTTAGTGTTTATTATTTCATATAAAAATCTTTTTTTTTCCTTTTATTAAATGCAGCTCCCAATTAACCAAAGACGTCTTTGGTTAATTGGGAGCTGCATTTAATAGAAATGTCATAAAAAGAAAGAGAGGGTAATTGAGAATCAATTGGTAAACTGAAGATTAATGGTAACAGACAGAATTTTTCAAATATTTAATCGTATATGATTATTTTTAATTAATATTTGAAAGTCTTTTATGAAAAAAATAATAATCTAATTTTATATAAAAAATATTTAATTAAACTTTAAAAATGATTACATTTCATACTTGTGCAGGATGTATACTCTATATATATTAACATGAAACAATGTGTAAGAAATAAAAATTTATAAAATATGATTGAGCTTCAAAAATTACAAAATTCGTTAACCAACAATAGTAATTATGAAATATTATACACAATATAAAATATCTGAATATAAATTTATATTTCTGTATAACAAATTTTTACAAAATAATTTTACAATAATGAATGTCAAATTATATAATAAGCTCTCTTAAAATAACAAAAAAATTTTTATAAAATAAATTACTTTATATAACACATTATAATCTAAACTTGAATAAATGTCTTTTTTCCAAGTGATTTCTTTGTGACATTAATGTTTTCTTCAGATGATACAAATGGTTAATACAATGAATTCTTTCACCAAATTAGTGTATTCAATGTTTAAAAATTTAAAAATATTCACTTTTACAAAATACATAAAATGAGCAATCCTTTCTTTCCATTGTTTTTCATAATTCTGCTGTGGAACCCCTCCATGACATTTGTCCAAAACTGGTTCCATAAGTTAAACTTCCACCAAAATAATCTGAAGATTGTAAAACTCCAGAATTTGATGGTACAGAATGATACTGTCCCTGTAGGTAATGATTTAACTCTTCCTGAGTATCAAATATCATTACCATAAATGGAGATCCTGGCACGTGTTCTCCAGACCATTTTACTTCGATCCTGTAGTCACCTGGTTCAGTAGGATCATATTTACATAAAATAGTACGATCTTTCTGACTTTCCCGTTGCATTTCAACTCTAAATGCTCCTAAAAACAAAATTATGTTAAGTATTTGATATACAAACTTTAGGACTATATTATGCCTTAATATTGCATGATATATACAATTTCACATAAGAAATTTAAATTAATAATTATTAATTTTAATATTAATTTTCTTTATTAAAATTATTATTATATATAATTAAAAATATTTTAATTTTCTTAAAGTAATCCTATTATTTGAATTAATTTGATATCTATAATAAATGAAAAAAAATATTAGAATATATAAAATGCAATGTTTCTCTGTCTGTCTGTTCTGCAAAGGCTTTTGCACCATTTAATCCCCTTGAGACTTCCCACATCCTGTGGATAACATAGACTATCTGATCAAGATCACCTAGTGGATGTGTATTTTGGGAATTGCAGCAAAAATTGTCATTTAAATCTTTCAGTGTCATGTCTGAATTTGAGATGATGATATACTCTCATCAATGTGATGTCACAATTAATAAATGAAAAAAAATATTAGAATATATAAAATGCAATGTTTCTTTGTCTGTCTGTTCTGCAAAGGCTTTTGCACCATTTAATCCCCCACATCCCATGGATAACATAGACTATCTGATCAAGATCACCTAGTGGATGGGTATTTTGGGAATTGCAGCAAAAATTGTCATTTAAAGCTTTCAGTGTCATGTCTGAATTTGAGATGATGATATACTCTCATCAATGTGATGCCACAATGATGTAATAATGGAGGGCATCACAAAATGTCATTGCTATGTGATGTCATTACCATGATCAGCCAACTGATTCCAAATGCTATATAATAAATTAATTATATGGCAAAATGATTTTGTTTGAATTCAGGATGGTGTCAAAATTCCTTGTCATCTTCATGATGTAACAAATAGATTGACATCATTGGTGTGCTCACATGATATTGATAAATATTCATGTGATTTTATACTTTAATAAATTCAGAAAGAACAAATAATTTCTACCAGTTGTAATTCAATTAGTCTGATTTCAAACCTCATATTTATTGAAATATATCATCATCAATGAATGAAATAATTTTCCAATTAAAAAAATTCTTCCTGGAATACAATAAAATGAAGATCAGTAAAATGATCAAGTTTTTGGTAGATATAGATGATTGCTATAAATCTTAAATACAGTATAGTATTTAAGAACCCGACTTACGCGGTTCTTTTTATTCACTTGGCAACACTGCTGCACGCTATCTTGCTGTGATACGCATTGTAATTCTGTGATATTGTATATCACAGAATTACAAATTTCAATGTTTCTCCAAGTAAATCTTTTTCAAATTGAAGAGTGGAAAAACATATAGACTCATAAGTTTTATACAATATCACAGAATTACAAATTTCTCCAAGTAAATCTTTTTCAAATTGAAGAGTGGAAAAACATATAGACTCATAAGTTTGTGAATTTTCTGGAAATTATGAGGTATTTAAGAACAACTGAAACTTTAAAAGAAATCAATATGCAAATATCAAGTTTTTCTTAATATATATGTTTTCAAACTATGCCAGGCACACTTTGCTAGTTAACTATACAATAAATAAATAAAACTAATATTTTTAAATATTAGTTTAACTAGCATAGTGGAAGCTTTCTTGTTTTTAATGACTTTAATGTTTTGGGATTTAATTATAGATATTAAAGAACAACTGAATCTTTAAAAGAAATCAATATGTAAATATCAAGTTTTTCTTAATATATTTGTTTTCAAACTATGCCCAAGCAATGCCAGGCACACTTTGCTAGTTAACTATACAATAAATAAATAAAACCAATATTTTTAAATATTAGTTTAACTAGTATAGTGGAAGCTTTCTTGTTTTTAATGACTTTAATGTTTTGGGATTTAATTATAGATATTCCTGATGTTTATTTGAAAATCAAAAATTTCATAACTTAAAAATTATGCTTATACCATATCCAGAGGTATTGTATAAATGTAGAATTCATTTTATATATTGTATTGTGTAATGTTTAATTCAGGTTAGAACAATCAAAAACTTATATTATTTGTGTGGCATCTTAATTCAATTTTCTAAAAGAATTACTACAGGGAAATTCCAGATTTTAAAGCAAGGATTTTTGACAAAAGGTTGCACCATCTTGAAAAACTGTGGAAATATATATGGAGTGTTCAAACAAAACCCGTTTGAAACACACCATGTGATGAGTTAACATTTCAGTTTTGGAACGCAGATGTTTAAAGGAAGTTATATATGTTATGCATGCACAGTGCTCTTAAATTGTGATCTTGTGTCATTTTTGAATGCGTGACATAACATTAAAGATGGCTGATATGATTGAAAATTCGTCCAAACTGCATATGCAAGCTATAATTCAGTTTTTAATGGTAGAAGGATATAAACCAGTGGTTCTAGTGGGTGACTTGCACGCTGAATGAATACCACAAGGAATATTGAATGGACCTCAGTTTGCAGCATTTGATGCACCACTGCAATGAGGATCAACAATTCCTGTGGTGCATAGTGATGTTTCACCACTATGTGCCACAAAAATTGCTCATGGAGACTTATGAATGTTACTCACAAACATAGAGCCGATCATAAATAATCTCATATTATCCCATCAGGTTCATCCATCTCATTGAAAAAAAATAAAAAATAGTGTGTTTTTGTATTTTAAAACAAAAGTTATCAAAATATTTTATTTATTGAAATTATATTTATTTTTACGTCACCATTTACCATTCAAGACATCAAAGTTAAATTTGTAATTTTTCTATTATGCAGTTATGTAGAGTTATTTCACTTGGGAGTTCATGGTCAAGTTATTGCTATAAGAAGGGGTCCATGGAAGTTTGGGAACCATGAATTAGACTTTAATTATTTACATGAATATTATGTTCCAATTTGATATTTTTTGAGTGTATACTTATATTTTCAGAAAATGTTTTATATTAAACTATCACGGAAATTACATTACAGTATAGTGTATATCAAAACAGATAATTTCAATAAAACTTGAAATTTTTGAAATTTGTAAAACTCAATATTAGTCATCCCAATGCTGAAGCCCATAAATTACACATATTAAAGCTTTATTCAAATATTTACCTTTAGGACCTCTAATACGAACAGTTAGTTGTCCTGCTCCTGCTCCACGAGTATCGCAGATAAATCTACTTTGATAAATTGCCAATACTCCAGGTTCAATTCCTGGTCCATATACCCTAACTTTAGAAGCATCAGGAGCTCCAGCAATTCTTAAAGTGAATGGACTTCCTAGAAAAAAATTTAAAATATGATTAGAAAATAGAGTATGTTATTAATGATACTGTAACAAGTTCATAATTTTTAAATGAAACACAGTCCAAATTTCACAGTATTTGAAAAACAGTGAAATTTTTTTAAAGTAAACTATAAAGTTAATATATTTAATAAGACAATTTTGGCTGTTTATTAATCTTTGGTTATAAATTCCTAAAGTATGTTGGGTTGTATTATATAATACTGTAACAAGTTCATAATTTTTAAATGAAAAACAGTGAAATTTTTTTAAAGTAAACTATAAATTTAATATATTTAATAAGGCAGTTTTGGCTGTTTATTAATCTTTGGTTATAAATTCCTAAAGTATGTTGGGTTGTATTATCAGAAAATCTATTATAAATGAAATAATAATACAAATAAAAAAACATTTTTATAATAGATTGTTCATTGAATAAATTTGTAATGAAGTTTTTTCATTTTTATTTGCAACAGAAATCTCAACTATCCATATATGTTGAACAAATATAATTTAGATATTTTGCAAATAAAGCAATTTTTTTATTTTTTTTTGTTATATGATGTTTAATTGGCAGACTATAATTTTAACCAAAAATTACATTTTTAGCCTACCTTTCAAAGGAAAGTGAGGTTTATAAAGATCATTATGTTGTCTCTGTGTGTATCCTACTGATACTATAACTTTTGAATTTATGAGCAGATTTTCATGAAACTTGCTAATAATGTTTTACTGTTAAAGATAATCTTATGCTAAACAATTTAATCTTCTAGCTTCAATTACTTAAAAGTGGCAAATGTTCAAACTACTGAGCTATTTATTGGATTTTTATGAAATTTGGCAAGATAATTGAGACATTGAAAATAAAGAGATAATTGATGTGTTGTTGTGCATTTTTACCTACCTTTCAAAGGAAAGTGAGGTTTATAAGATCATTATGTTGTGTCTGTGTATCTCCTACTGATACTGTAACTTTTGAATTTATGAGCAGATTTTCATGAAACTTGTTAATTATGTTTTACTGTTAAAGATAATCTTATGCTGAACCATTTAATCTTCTAGCTTCAATTACTTAAAAATGGCAAATATTCAAACTACTGAGCTATTTATTGGATTTTCATGAAATTTGGCAAGATAATTGAGACATTGAAAATAAAGAGATAATTGATGTGTTGTTGAAATTAATTACAAACATTTAAAAATGGTAAATGTTCTAACATCAAAGGTTTCTCTCTAATAACTTTTAAACTATTTGATTTTCTTCCATTTTAAACAGACAGATCCATGGGGCTAAATCAACTTTAATGATCCACACTACTGAATTTTATAAAACCAATCTTCTGAGGTTTCCTTGTAATAACTATTAAACTGTTTAATAGATTTTTATGGTATTCAAAAACTGAATTTTATAAAACCAATCAAATAGTTTAAGTGTGGATCATTAAAGTTGATTTAGCCCCATGGATCTGTCTGTTTAAAATAGAAGAAAATCAATTTTCTGAGGTTTCCTTGTAATAACTATTAAACTGTTTAATAGATTTTTATGGTATTCAAAAAAAATTATGAATTCTATTTTAGAATGATTAAAGATGCAGGATTAAAATATAGCATCATCATCAATGGCATAATCTATATATTGAACTGCTTTTTTTATATCAAAAAATGAAATGAACTTTTCTGATATATGTAAATATAAATTAAAAATAATAAACTATATATATAAATTATATTCTGATTAAATTTCTCTTATTATTTTAATAATATATAGCTATTGATATAATAATCAGTCATGGCCAAAAGCAATAAAACCTTGGCAGTGCATTCATATTAACTATGTTGACCCATACAAAAGTTGTTATTGTCTCATCATTGTCAATATCTGAGGCTACTATGAAGGCACTTAATGGACTTTTTGCATAATGTCCAAAAGCAATAAAACTTTGGCAGTGCATTCATATTAACTATGTTGACCCATACAGAAGTTGTTATTATCTCATCATTGTCAATATCTGAGGCTACTATGAAGGCACTTAATGGACTTTTTGCATAATGTGGTCTACAAGAAACAATAGTCAGCAACGTCGGCTGGATTGGCCTCGTGGAAATGCTTCGGCTTTCCACTCTAGAGGACCCGGGTTCGAGTCTCAGGTCCCACCCCTTGTAAATATTTATCATGGGGTCCGGGCCCGGCCCGTCGATCCCCGTCCTCCACAATCTGGCTGACCCCTCAGCAGGGGTGGGCAGCCTGTGGAATGGCTTGTTTCACCCCTCCACTTAGTACCCTTACTGAGTTGAAAGTGGCGTCATCTGTTGACCAAAAAATAAAAATAGCAACAATGGCACACAACTCAGCATCATCACTAAATTCTGCAATTACAACATTTTGATCATGCCTTATCATCCTCAATCAAAAGAAAAAGCCAAGCATTTTGTTGATATACTCAAACATGCACTCCTTAAATTAAAAGGGGAAGGAAATGTTCAACAAATTCTCAACTTATTATACAAAGTCAATCAATCAACTTAATGGAAAATGCCCATCAGAACTTTTTTTGGGTTAAAAACTTTACTGTTTTGAACTTACTCTGATCATTAATATCATAATTGATTGAATGAGACAGGAAGATAGAATGACAGTTCAATCTCAAATGTGACACTTACCACTGTAGTTTCAATAACGATGACTTAGTTCTCAACAGGTATTATCATTCCCAATACTGGTTCCCTGGGTGTATAATGGACACTTATGATGTGATATACAAAATCTTTTTACAGGATGGGTTGACACAATGATTTCATATCAGTCAATTTTGATAACATGTCTCAGTCAAAGATTCAGAGAACTGTATACAATAGCTGTAGAAACATTTAATTTTCCAGTAGTTCCTTTCTCCTGTGAAACTCAAGATTTTCTCAGAATTCCACCAAAGAATGATGTGTGCTTTCAAGTTCTGGAAGTGAAGCAGCCTGAACAATCAGAATGGCAACTACACCAATCTAAGTGGATGCCAAAAAAGAAAAAAACCACTTAAAATCAACTCGTACTTAAAATGTTGTTATCATATTTTTTCCTCTCTTATGATTATTTTCTTTCTCTCATCTTTTTATCATTTTTTTTTTTTTGAAAAAGAGTTCTTTCTCTCATCTTTTTATCATTTTTTTTTTGAAAAAGAGGAGGTATTTATAGCTGTATGCTTTGTGTCATATGGTGTGCTACATGTTTTTTTGTTAAGTAGTCAACAGTTATTACCAGGAGTCATCTGAAAACTCAGGACAGCAAGGGTGGGGAAGTGGTGAATGCAAGTGGCTAATTTCAGGAATCACTCGAGTGCTTTCCTGAGAGAAGAATCCTATTTTTCTCTGCTGTAAATAAATGCCTTAAAGTGAAAAGACTTTCACTTCTTATCACATAACCTTTAGAAACACAAATAAATATGAAATTAAGCTTATCAACATTATAGAATTAAATTTATAGGATCAAATTAAACCTATTTAAAATCTACAATTTCTGGGCAAAATTACTTGTTTATCATTGTGTATTATAATTAGAAATATCTTGTATGGCATTATTATTAAAATTAAGTTGTATATATTTTATATATAGTATATCTGTATATAAAGAAATAGTTATAGAATAAATTTATATAACTACAAAGAAAAAAGAATTTTCATAAAGTATGATGATAAAATTCCTTATTGATGTTATCCAACAAATATAGATTGTAAATTAATTTCTATTATTTTCATATTATGACCTCTTGAAATTAATGGAGCAAGAATTTCATCATATCAACTATATTACTTCACATTAAAAACTTTTCTTTTTTATGTAAAATGAAAACTGATTTTAAAGATATCAATGAATCAAGAAAAATACCAAAAATGGTATGTAACTATCAAACTAAATGAATTTTTCGATTTCCTTTAATGATTATTTTCTGTAATTTTTAGAAATACAAAAAGTACAATTAATGAAGATTATTTTGAAAGAAATATAATTGAAAAAAGGAAATTGGTTTTTCATTTGTATCTTGGAAATTTATTGTTAGAACAGCTTTTATATTATAAAATATATCAGTCAACAAAATTGATTACCTGGAACATGTTCTCCACCATATTTAACTGTAAGTACATGACGTCCACCTTCCTGAGGTTTGAGGTAGAGTGTAAATGTACCATCACGATGATCATAAAGTTCACAGTATGCAACTTTGTGTGGACCCATACAATGAGCTGTCAGTTCACCTGAAAAAAGTATATTAATTTCATTTATAAATATATATATATAATTATATAATACTTAAAAATAAATATTTAATTATTATATATATATATATATATAATTATATAGAAAAATTTGATTTAGTGAATTCAGAATTAATGGAGAAAATTTTTGATACTCAACTATCAAACTAACTTTCAAACTTACAACATGAATGAAGTCAAGTCTCTTTTTAACATCCATGTTAAGTGTCAGATTTATGATTTCTGGGGCCTTAAGCTGAGCTTTAATTGGATCTCTTTTGATTATGTAAATATATTTGAATTTTTAATAGAAGTAATTCTTAACTTATAACTACCCATACTTTTAACAGGCAATATCATCAATAAATTCTGTGATTTGATCAATGCAATTGACAAAGGGTTTGAGTTCCTAAGCAATGGTCTGATATACAAAAAGTGTTTTTTTTGTGTCCAGTTCTTGTATTTTTATCTTTGTTATGTTTATTAGGATCAAATGGAGTGTAATAATAAATATTGATAGTGGACATTTCATAAATTTTAGGCATTTCTGATTTACATTGGCAGGAGTCAATTGAACTCCATTATAAATCAAGGACTACCTGTATAATTTAATATTTTGAAAATGATGCTGATAAAGTAGGTTTTTATCAAATTTTAAAATTCTCATCTTTATTTGAAAATTTATTATTTTATAATAAATGAAATTATCATTGTAGATTTCATGAAATAAAAAAATTAGTTTTACTAGAAAAGACAATTATGATAATTTACTAAATGCTGTTTAAGAAAATCCTTACCCAATTAATAATAAACAGCTGTAAGGCAGGAAACACTATAAATACTTTAATGTTAAATATTATACAATGCATTAGAAGCGCTTTCGATTAAATTATAATCCTCATCAGCCATAACAAGAATTTCCGAACAGTAACCGAAGTTCCATAGAACGTCTTTGATTTTTTGTA
>AYEL01071857.1:0-11263 GCA_000484575.1 Olivierus martensii
TACAAAAAATCAAAGACGTTCTATGGAACTTCGGTTACTGTTCGGAAATTCTTGTTATGGCTGATGAGGATTATAATTTAATCGAAAGCGCTTCTAATGCATTGTATAATATTTAACATTAAAGTATTTATAGTGTTTCCTGCCTTACAGCTGTTTATTATTAATTGGGTCTAAAAAATAGGCAGTGTAAGAACTGAATTAATTTGTAGAAAATCCTTAATCATTACATCTGTTGATCATAGTTTTTCTCTCCAAAAAATTGTTTATGAGTTTGTTTGAGAAATGTAAAATTTCTATTCTTCTCCAGTATAAATGGGACATTAAAAATTAAAAACAATTTTTGAGTTTTATTAGTTTTTCAAATTAACATGAATTTATTCTTATCAGATTTAATAAAGAACAAATATGAAATTATAAAACCAATTTTAAAAATAATCAATTAAACATCAAATATTTTGACAAACTTAATCATTTGTAAAAGCTGTGTATCACTATACTGTAGCATTCATTTCTGACCAGTTTACAATCTTTAACAATAACACTGTATTTGGAAAATTAACAAAAATAATAAGCCTTCTTTAGTCAATTATATAAACAATATGCTAAACAAAAATTTTTTCTTCTGAAAGTAGGTTAAAAATATGCATACAATAAATTGAATAAATGATCAAACTAAATAAGTAATACATTATATTAAATTGCTATAATAGAATTTTCTTTTTTTATAATTATTTATACAGAGAGTTATCTAATCTATTGATATTGATGATCAGTAAATTTGATCCTTTTTTGGGGACATGATGCATATCACAACAGATGCATAATCACCCTTAAAAGGATGCAAAAGTCATATTTCATAATGTCGCCCCAATTCACTGCTAAAAAAACAATCCTGTGCGTTTGATGTTTTTTCTCTTATGCTACCACATATCTACTCAGCTACTTTAATCTTGAATGCAACAAACATGAAATATAGTAGACATCCTAATACTTTAAATTATATCATCATTTATTTTCTGTGTATATTTTGTATAAACTTGCATAACTCATCCCTTCTCACTCCTCTTTATGTCCAATTCTCTTTGTTTACAGTTCTTCCTACTTGTCATTATCACTTCATTCTAGCACTCTTGTCATTTGATTTTATAAAACTCCTTTCCATTCATTTTTGAATATAATTTTCAAGGTCCAAATAAAAAATAAAAAAATGCTCAGCATTGATGACAGTGTTACAAGGGACCTTACAAGGCAAAAGACTGAAATTTTAAATCATAAAAAACAAAGTAGATAATATGTATAAACTGAAAATAAACAAATACAGCACTATTTAGCAGTAGAAATGGTTTAATATTCATAATCCGAAACGTTTTCGACTAAAAACTTAGTCAGCATCAATGGAAATATATAAGTTTTTAGTCAAAAAACGTTTTGGATTACGAATATTAAAACCATTTCTACTGCTAAATATGCTGTGTTTGTTTATTTTCATTTTGACTGGAAAGAAGCAGTATAATACTGTTTATACCTGTTTATGTATAAACTATTTTATGTGTCTGTTTGCTTAAAATTTGGGGCCCTTGTTTACTTGGGGTTCTACTTCTGCATACACTACACATACCTATAAATCCACTACTATACAGGTGACATTGAAAACTGATAATATAAGTTAAATTTCAATATTTCTGGATTATTGATTTACACACAATGTAAGCATGCAGAAATAAATAATAATTATCTATAAAAGTTAAAACTGTTAAAAAAGAACAAAAATTTATTGAAAATAAAATTAAATATGACAACTGCATCTAAAAAGATAAGCAAAATATTTTTGAATATAGTATTATACAGTATTTAAGAAATAGAAATTATGTAACTAACTAACTAGTGCTCTTTGGTAAGAAATTTTTATGAAAATAAGCAGATTTAATTATTAACACCTTTTTATGTAAAAAAATTTTATTAAATTGCAGAGATTTAAAAAAGTCTAAAAATTTTAAGATTAATTTAAAAGTTTAATTTAATACACTTAGTACACAAAATGACAGCACTAATGAGCAGTCCAATATTTACAACACTAAAGCTAGAAAAAACTTTAATGAGAAACGTTTTCAGCGTGATAACGCCCTCATCAGCTCTTACATTTATCACAGTGTTTTTATATCATAAAGTTCTTGAATACAGTATCTATTCGTTAAGAATCGAATGCAACATTATAAAGCGTGCTATTCTTAAAAATTTAAAAATTAAAAATTATTCGAAGTTATAGATTTTACAACATATATAAAAACATAACTTGAATAAAAAGCAAAACAAAACATGAAAATAGTACTTGCATGGATATATATTACAGTTCTGAGAATACAAAACATTAAACTATATACAACATCTCATAAGTTTTTAATTTCCGGGTTTTCAGCACTATCTTATAGCTCTAATACCGGTAAAAATTCACAAAATAGTGTCCAGTCTTTCCTCCTTTTCTTAATTAAATTCATTTTCTTAAAAACGTAATAGCATACCTTTCCTGGATGTGCTAGTTTTTTTTGAGTCTTCGACTTTAGACACAACTGTCTATAGAAAACCTTCTAGTATGGAGGTGATAATACCTAGTTGGTCCTCTGACAAATGGAAGTATAAAAAAGCTGCTATTAGGGCATACCTTAACAGAGCCATAACACATTGCAGTAAAGAATACTTTCACGCAGAGGTCGAAAAAAAAACTCACGGCAGTCGCACAAAGACACAGATACTCTAAACACCTATTGAACAAAGTGTTAGAAGAGCTAAATAGGAAGTGTAACCTGGCAGAGGGCTTGAGACAAGAACAGCAATCTACGAACCACACAGCAGATAATGTAATAGAGGAGGACAGCTTTGAAGTAATCACGGATGCTCTAAGCAGATTTAAAACTGTTAAAAAAGTCCTCGAGCTTAACAGCAAGAAACCAGCTTGAGACAAGAACAGCAATCTACGAACCACGCAGCAGATAATGTAATAGAGGAGGACAGCTTTGAAGTAATCATGGATGCTCTAAGCAGATTTAAAACTGTTAAAAAAGTCCTCGAGCTTAACAGCAAGAAACCAGCATATAAAAGACCTAGCACAGTGGCAGACTTACTTAAAAACGTAAAGAACAAGTACGGTACGCATGAGCAGTTGGGAATTTATCAAGTACCTATTAGAAATATTGACAAACAGACAGATGAAGTTTATATAGGGAGTACATCCAGGAATCTTAAGGATAGACTGAAAGAGCATAGAGCGGACATAAGGAAAGGCCACTTAGCCACGGCCCTTGCAAGACGGACATACGAATCTAATATCCAAATAGAATGGGACGAAGCGAAAGTGATTCAAAAAGTTAATGACCAGAAAGAGCTGCCAATAGCAGAAGAATTGAAAATCCTAAAAGGGATAAATGGGAGAGAAGTAATTAATGAAAGACAGTCCCTAAAACTCCCCCTATCCTGGAGATATGCTATGAAGCAATGAAAAGATATAAATGTGAAAGACTGAGCCAATTAAGAAAAGGAGGAAAGACTGGACACTATTTTGTGAATTTTTACCGGTATTAGAGCTATAAGATAGTGCTGAAAACCCGGAAATTAAAAACTTATGAGATATTGTATATAGTTTAATGTTTTGTATTCTCAGAACTGTAATATATATCCATGCTTTGTTTTGCTTTTTATTCAAGTTATGTTTTTATATATGTTGTAAAATCTATAACTTCGAATAATTTTTAATTTTTAAATTTTTAAGAATAGCACGCTTTATAATGTTGTATTCGATTCTTAATGAATAGATACTGTATTCGAGAACTTTGTGATTTAAAAACACTGTGATAAATGTAAGAGCTGATGAGGGCGTTATCACGTCAAAAACGTTTCTCATTAAAGTTTTTTCTAGCTTTAGTGTTGTAAATATTAGACTGCTCGTTAGTGCTGTCATTTTGTGTACTAAGTGTATTAACCTAGTAGAGCAGTAAAGGAATATAGAGGTTTAATTTAATTAAATCAGGGTTGCTACCTGACCTGGAAAACCGGGAATTTCGGGAAAAGTCAAGGAAAATTGGGTTAAAATGTCAGGGAAAAGTCAAAGAAACTGCTATTTTTTCCTAAAAACCTGGAAAAATCAGAGAAATTTTTTTCTGAAGTTATATATTTTGAGCAATTTTTAGTGCTAAAAATGATGTCGCTCCATGAAAGAGATTATTATGCGAAACTCTATGTGCATTAGTTCTTTCATCAAGGTCAAGCTTACAAAATCTGCAAGCATGTTGACTTAGCATCCATGTAATCAGGCGATTTTTAGTAAAAAATTTATTTCACTTTTAAGCGATCAGGCACATCGCAGCACATACTGCTGAAGTGTGTTACGATGTGATGTGGTGTGTTATGTGACTTTAATTTTGCAACTTTCACGTGCTGGATTTGATGGATGTTATATATTGTGTATTTTTGCTTCAAGCCTGTAGCGCAGGAAGTGTTTAAAGAGCGTACAGCTAACGAATTCGATCAAATTTGGCATTTGGTATAAAATTTGCCTTGCCGTCCACATCTAAATGAATCAAATGCGTGTAGACATTCGCTCAAGTTCGCTAATGTTATGAGTACTTTAACCCCACCAGTTATCTGAATCAAATTATTTAAAGATTATTTTTCTTCAAGTATGTTATGAGATGAAGATTTAATTTCCATGGTCACACAGTATCTATTAAAAATGACAAATCATATTAATAAATACATATGATTTGTCATTTATATATCAATATATATCCGTATGTACTATCAACAGTCATTTGATCAAACACTTTCAAACTTGTTTTGATATACTGCCTAGCGAGGGAACTTTTGTGAAGACAAATGAATGCGTTGGCTGGCGTTCTTTACGAAGTTTACAATAAGTGAACAAATTCATTCACTATTCCTCGTTTGCTGTACCTTAAGATTAGCGAGTGTTAATAAGCTAACAACAAGAGAACTGTAGACTTCGAGTTGGCAAGAATCTAGTTTATCTCTGAGTTAGTGCGTCACGTTGATAATCCTAACATGAACCTAAAATAAGAGCCTATATCCAATATGTGGTTGTAAATAGTAATTTAACTGAAAATCTTCTCTCAATTTTTTCATAATTAATCTCACTGTTTAGGCAAGAACTTAACATAGCTGTCGGCGTTAGATGCATCACATTGCAAACTAAAATGTTGCCGCTAATGATTAATAATGCGAATCGAATATTCCGTTGTATTAAAGCAGTGGTTCTCAACCACTGTGCCATGACGTACTAGTTTTCCACCAAACCTTTGACGGTGTGCCGCAAAAAATTAAGAATGTATTGTATGCATGTAATTGTATGAATAATATACTGTATATTAATAGTGAAACATGGTTGACTAGATATCCCTTTTGCAGTCTGCTGTACCGATTCCTATAAATAGGGTATTGTTAGAAAAATCTAACCCTCAAAAATTTCTGTGATAACCAAAACTTTTTGTCGATATTCATAATTTAATATTTCTCTAAAAGGACAAAACCGCAGGTGGCGCTATAACTTAATAAGAGCTGCCATTTATGATCCTGTTGTCGAGTATGTCTGTAATCTGAATATAATAAATAAGAATAATCTGTTAATAAAAATTTGTTGTTAAACCTAAATTATTATTTAAAATATTTAGGTGTGCTGCTAAATTTCAAAATATAAAAAATATGTTCCTCAACCCAAAAAAGGTTGAGAACCACTGTATTAAAGATTTATTTAAAAAAAAAACTATTACCATTGATATTTGATTGTCATCTTTTTATAATTCAATTAAAATATTATTTAAGTTCATGTTAGGGCTAGCTGTGGATTTGCCTAATTCAGATCCTTTCCTTCGAGTTGGTTAATGTGTGAGGGTTGATCAGGTTTGTGATAAGCAGCAACGGGACTGATTGTTTGAAGATGAAGTAAATTTTTACTCATATGTGTCTGTGCCAAGAAGTGTTCTTTATGAATACTGATAAATCTTATTTTTTATTCAATTAAGTTAAAATAATTTTGTTTTCTATAGATAAATCAGTATTTTAAAAAAATTGTTGTTAACTTATAACTGTTAATAAAATTGGTGGGAAATGATCTTGATTGACAGTAAACATTCCCTGCGTTTAAGTACTAATTGATGTTATATTATTAATTTGCGGTTAGAAGTTGTGAACAAATTATCACGAGAGAGTAAAAGTGGAAGTATTTACTGTAACACCATTTGATCTAGTTTTGGTTAAAATAGTAAGAATTCTATTTTGACTGCTTCACATTTCTTTATGGTTAGTGTGATTCATCTATGAAGAAGTAGTCACATTATAGCGCGCCTTAATGCCTGTCGCATTTTTGTGCTAGATAAGGTCGATGTTAATATGCATTTACGTGCATATTAACATCGACTTTTAATATATATGCATGGTGCCGCGAAAACGCGAAGCAGTCAAAATAGAATTCTACCATTAGGGTATTTTAAAAGTACGTTTTCATGATCAATTTTACTTAAATGAACAGGAATTTTAAACAATTTTAGCAAATTTTTCCATTTTTAAATATAATAGTGTATAAATAATCTTTTTATAATTTTTTATAAATATTACAAATATTTACTTAAGAATTATTTTTTATGTTGAGAAATAATGAGATTTAATACGAAAAATTATTACAATCACGAAGTACGACAAAATAATTGTACTTTGAGATTCAATATTATATAATTTCCGATTGTATAAATAATCTCTTCTATACCAGTCATTTTTTTTTCTGTTTTAAAATAATTTAGCTGATTATAAATGAGTTTTAAAAAGACCACCTTCAATCTTGATTGGGCAGATAAAAAGATCAACCTTCAGTGATCTTTCTTCAGTGAACCATGGCTACAAGCAGTTTTGAATGACCCTTATAGAGCTAAAAAAACATGAAAATGAATATTTAAACATTTTTTAAAAATTGAAATAAATTAAAAACTGTCAATTTGTTATAACTTTTCATGGTTAATAAACAGAACTACAAGTTTTCAATTATACATTAAGTTTTTATTGATGCTTTTTTAAATAAATTATTTGTGCACATTTTAAATTAGCCCCAGCCAATCCAAATTGTTCTGTGGGCTGCCTGGAGACTTTTCAGTTTTTTGTAGTCTCACACTAGATAAAACAATATTTGTTTCATTTAATGTGTTGTTTTTATGTTTTTTATTTACATAATTTCGATAGATGTGTCAAATTACATAAAAGTTTCTTAAAAATCAACACTAAACTGTAGAAAAAAAATTTTTTTTCATTATAAAAAAGACACTTGTCAATATATAAATCATCTTACATGCTCATAGAAGACTGCAACAGGCTGTAGGTTGAGCAGGCCTGTTTTAAATGACTAATGTTGAATTTGTCTCCTCACTTATTCTTTAGTTTTAACTATTTTGTGAATTAATATTTATCTATTACGTTAATGTGGAAAACCTGGAAAAGTCAGGGAATTTTAGTATTCTGTTTGAGTGGCAACCCTGTTAAATCTGCTATAAGAAGGTATTGTTGGCAATAAGTAATGACTGTATTAGAAATTTGTTTAAAATAAACATTGATAAACCTAAAGCAATATGTCATCTTCAGTTGAGAATAGCCTACTGATTTTAAGTTGAAAATATTATCTTATTAAAATATTTTATCTGAAAAAAAAAAGCAAAGTTTAAAAAAATCTATATTCTATAAAAATTGTAAAGTTCTAATTTATTCTATATTTAATTATTGTTCATAAGATTTAAAAATGCTTCCTTTTGAAATCTTTATTAATGATAATTACATTTTATCATATTCAGAAAATTCAAAATAGTACTGAAAAAAGTGGTTCATAAATTTACATAATATTTAATGTTTAGCACAAAATGGCAAAGCTTTTATTAAAAAATCCTTTATTAAATAAACAAGCAACTATTTAAAATACTCAAATAAAAATAGTCCCTACTTTTTCTATTGATTTCTTAAAAAATTATTTATTTTTTCTATTTGAACTAATAAGGTAAATTTTAGTGGTCAATGCAAATCTTGTACCCAACATCTTGGTGAGAGAGATTAGACAGTCTTCCCAATCCAAGTGAAACTGAGATAGACAGGACTGAACTTGTTGCAGTGAGAAAGTACAGATAGTCCTTAACTTAAAACAAAATTTGGTTTTGAACCCCCTCATTGTAAGTTGAAATGTCATAAATCATAAATGCCAAAATTTATGGATTTGATCATTACTGATGTTTACTATGACATCAGTATATATACATTATGTCAATAAACATAAAGAGCACAAAACTAAAAGAAACAGAAAGAATGATTTCCATATAACAGACCGCTGAGTCATGGACTTGAATCCACTGAATTGACCAGTTTCAGAATTTAATATACATCACTGTCATAAGTATAAGTAGTCATAAGTTGAGGACTACCTGTATATAAGCAGTACATAATTTACTGATTTTTAAAACACAATCTAGATTAAAAATTTTTGTAAACCAAAGTGGATAGTATTTTCTTGATATCAAAACTGATATTATTCAAGATAATATTATCACTATTTATCTAAAGCATATGTACTTCCAATGCTGAGGATGGAGAAACCTTCTTCAGATAACTTATTCTAGAAGAATGATCTGTTTAGATACTTAATCTATAAACTGTGGCTTACTTTAATGTATCAAACAATTAAAACATTAAAGAATTCCATCATATTTTATTTCAGATTTCAACAATAGATGCAGCAAAATATTCCTTTGGAAAATCTTTGATGATGAATATTATAAATTTAGCATAATAACTATCTGCAGTTATGATAACCACTGTGATATGTTTTTATGAACTAATACTAAAATTTATTGCACTTAAAAAAATCTTTATATATACTAGTTATATTAACATGTATAAAAGAAATTGATCTACTACAACTTTTTTAAAAAATAAAAAAATATTTCCCTATATACAAAAAAAGAGGTGTTTTTAGGATTCTGTTCCATAACATATAAACTTGATTTTCCATATGCACAAATTTGAATATATATAAATTATTTTTTATTCTCTGTAATTTTTTGTAAAAAAAATAAATTCAAATATAATCCAGGTGAGATACTCATATATTTGAATTTCAAACTTAATAATATAAAATACAAATTCTAATAACATGCATTTTAGATTGAAATACATATTAGAATTTGCTATAATTTTTCTATTACAAATTTCTAAACTGGAAGCTATCAATAAATATGTATCTGGTTGTTATATTCAATTAGCTTAACAACGTAACTAGAGTTGTTGGCTCAAGTCAGCTTGATCCAAAAAGCTTGAGCTTTTTAAATTTAATTATTGAATAATAGAAAATTATTCTGAGACATGCATTGAAATAGACATTACAAAATTTTTGCTGTTTATTTTTTTTATCAAATTAAATACTGTAGTAGTAGTTATAATTTTAACAACAGACATGGGATGATCAGATTTGTAGCAAACTCTACAACTTGACAATATCAAATCAGTATTTTCAATTAAGCAACTATAGAAACAGGAAGAAGAAAATAATCCTAAAAAAAAATTCTAGGACACAGTGGAATGCTGTTGTTTGCTAACTGTTAATATATAGACTAATCAATTCTGTGATCTTAGCAACTGTGAACTTAATTTTTAAGTACATTTTACCTAGAATGCCCTTATTTTACTGTCATACATTTGCAGCTTTTCAACTGTTCTCCTTTTCAATTCACTTTTTAAAAATTTATTTGGAAAGAATTTTAATAATTATGGCCATTCTCTTTAGATGATAATGTTTTAGACAGTTTTTCTTTTACACAAATTATAGACTTTTATACTATTTTTATGAATTAACTTTATCCAATACATTTACATTTTTTAATGCATATAATACTATTATTATTTTGTTTGATTTTTATCAATTATCCTTTTAAATTTTTTGAATACTGTTGGATATTATATGCTAGTCTTCTTTGTTTATACAAGTGTCTATTATATACTATTTTTATATTTTTATGAACATTGTATTTGGTGGAATTAAACCAGATAATCCATGTATCACAAAACAAAAAAGCATAAACTGTTACTTATGGTCATAATAATGTAGATCAATAATTAATGGACATTCAAGTGCAATGAATTAATAAGTAATATTTATCAAAAAACTTGAATGCTAGAGTTTTTGAAAACATTCGAGTTTCAGCAACCCTAATCATAACTATAATGCTATTATGAATATAAAAAAGAAATTCATTTCTACACAATGTTTACTTTATTATTAATTAATCAAGACTTTTATTATTTTAATAGATTTATTAATATAAATAAATCTATTAAAATATAATCTAATAAATAGTATATTATTTAACAAAATATGAAAAATATAACTCCTCTATACCTGGTCCAGCTCTTCTTGTGTCTATAAATGCTTTAATTTCTTTGCCCACAGTTCCTCCACGTAATCCTTCTCCAGAACAGCTAACTTTGTTGGCATCACAACTAGTTACTACAGTTACTTTTAGAGGACATCCTTTGACTTGTCTTTCTGACCACATTACATTAAGTAAATATGCTCCTGTAATTTCAATTTAAAAAACAAAAAAATAGTTTTAAATATATAATTTAATTATATCATGTTAATGTGAAAGACTATAAATATTTTTAAGCCAATGTTTTCCAAACTGTGGGATGCACCCCACTAGAAGGTAACATGATATAATTAAATTATATATTTAAATGTGAATGACTATAAATATTTTTAAGCCAATGTTTTCCAAACTGTGGGATGCACCCCACTAGAAGGTGCTAATCTATGGCAAGGGGGCATGAAAGAATTAACAAAAACATCATTTTTGAGAAAAAATTAATTCAAATTGGTGTCGAAAAAATGGAATCAGCAAAAGGGTTATTTCCGAGTAGCTGTTTTAAAGACAAAATATCAATCTCATTTAGTGATTGAAAAAATTTGCAATATCTTCTATAATACCATGATTTGAGAGAATTTGTGCTGAAAAACAAGCCCACCCATCACATTAAATATTATGTTGTATTCAATCATTGGCTGTATTAAATCAATTAAACATGTACAGATAGGCCTCGATTAGCGCGACTTCGAATAGCGCGAATTTGATTAGTGCGACTTAAAAAATTGATACCGTTATTCGGTTAGTGCGAGAAAAGATTCGATTAGTGCGAGTTGTAAACACAGATCAGTCTTACTAACAAAGCTCCTTTT
>AYEL01071858.1:0-49407 GCA_000484575.1 Olivierus martensii
ACAAAGCAAGAACCAATTACCATATTTTCCATAGAGTTAATATTTCGATTAGTGCGAATTCGATTAGCGCGAGAAATTCGTGGAACCAATTATTCGCGCTAATTGAGGCCTACTTGTATTCTGTTTTTCATTTTTTTGAAAGATTTGTTTAATTGTATTAAAAAATATTACACCATAATAAATAAATATTTTATTTATTTATAAGAACTTTATTAATAAAAAAATATGGTATATTGTTTTGTAATACTAAATTGTAAGTAGAAAGTATTTATAAAATTAGACTTCTATGAAAAAAGGGGCACAGAAAGTTTGGAAATCACTGTTTTAAGCTATAATCATGAAACTCATATTTCAGAGAAATCTAAATAAATATTTGTTAGTTTTAAAACAGATTATATGAGTATGTTTGAATAGTAATATCAAATTAACACATCTTTCAAATAAATCATCTATACATAAAATAAATAAATTGCTATCAATAATATATAAATTATTGAAATATATAAATATATAAATCATCTCTTAATATAAATTATTTCTCAAAAACATTGAAGATTAAGATGAACTTCAGAAAGTCATCGAGATGAATGTGCGACAGAATGAAGCTGAGACCCTTGCTGAAGAAGAACATGAGGCTGATCCTAGTGGAATTTACATCACATCAGCAGGAGAGAAGTTCATGAAAAATTTATCTAAACAGGCCAAGAAAATGAAATGTATCTCTTATGCCACTCATCCCCCTGTTGAAATATGAGATAATGTCATAATCCCAATCCCAGATATGGACAGAGTAAAGGCAAATTTTCGAAATATTATCGTTATGGTGCTGGAAAAAATGAAGATCTGCACAAGATCGGAACTAATGATGGAAGGTGGATAAATTATATTACAGGTAGGTTTGTGTCTTTTATGTATTTGCTATTATTTAGAGAATGCCCAAAATATGATTATCATATTTGTTACTATTTAGAGAATGCCCAAAATATGATTATGAAAAAAATTATCTTTTGTAGATCAGAATTTGACGTTTGTTAGGAAAGTTCTTGATGCCTGAAGAGGTCCAGATACAAATATTTCTTTGAGGATGGCAGCTAGGAAACCGGCAATGGCACCACAAGGATTCACACATTGTGTTTGTGAGAAAGGTTGCATTTCGAAAAGATGCTTGTGCAAGAAGAAAGGAATTCTCTGTAACTCTAAATGTCATAACAGTTTTCCATGCGGAAACAAATAATGCACAACATAAATATATATCTTCTGTAGATTTCAGTTGCTATGTTTTTATTTTACCCCTAATGCAAGATTGCACGATTAGAAAGATATCAGGCTTATCCTCGTAAAAAGATTTTTAGTTAATAGTAGTTTTCACTAGTCACATCGAGTTTTAATAGAGAAGTTTTAGTGAAAACCAGAAGTTTCTAACAAATGTAGTGAATTCTAGTATTGACTAGTTAATACTAGTATTCACGAACGGGCTTTGTTCAAACTAGTTTCAACTAGGAAAATCGGGTTTTAACTAATTTCAGGTTTTCACAGTAACATATATATATACAGGGTGCGCCAGCTAAATCCGAACAAATTTCAAATTGAATTTCCCGCCATATTTGACGTCAGCAGGTTTTCACAGTAACATATATATATACAGGGTGCGCCAGCTAAATCCGAACAAATTTCAAATTGAATTTCCCGCCATATTTGACGTCAGCGCTACGATACTGCTGACATTTTAGTAAGCCAGACAGACGATGTGTTTGAGGATAAGTGCAGAATATAATCGGAAAGCAGCGATAATCAAAGGCCTTCACGCTGGACGTTCACCTTGTATAACTACTATGGTGCGGTGCGAAAATTTTATTTCAGGAAAATAAATTTATAAAATTATAAGTTTAATCTTAATTACTAGATGGCGCCACCCTAGTACGTAATTATAAAATTATTTAATCATTAATTAGATGGCGCCACCCTAGTATGTAATTATAAAATTATTTAATCATTAATTCAATAGGATGGTGGCACCGTAGCTGTAATTAAAAATAATTATTATTCTAAAATATATACTTAAAACTTATCCCGCCAGGGGAAGTTTGGGCGTTCGTTATTAATTTGCTAAGTTAGGTTATCATTTTCATTTTATTCAACTGATTATCAAATAAGATAATCAATTATCCCAAGATAAACACTGGGCTCTTTTAGAAATGCTGTCGAAATGTAGTTTTAATTTTATAATGTAACTTTTCTACTTAATTGAATATGTTAAAATATACTGTACTGTATATATCTGTCTTCACTTTGATTAAATAAGATTTCAGTCTGCAAATGAGCTAAATGTTCTTAATAATGCATATACAAAGTTTTATAGAGTAACATCTAAACACAGAGAATATTTATAATTTATATAATTCTAATAAAAATAATAAAATAAAAAGCATTATTAATATAATTCATTGTATAACTTCTATATGCACAATACTTATGAAATTTTTGGATTTAATTATATAACAATAAATTAATTTATATAACAATGTATTTATAAAAGTATTCCTTGACTTATGCAAGTAATGGGACAAAAGGATTTTACGTAGCTCAAATTCTGCATAAGTCAGGAAAATAATTTTTTAACAAAAATTCTGAATCAAAAGTTATCAGAACTAGAGGGACTATGATGATTTCACTATACAATGCTATGGAACTATATTGTTCCCTGATTGAAAAAAAGACAAAGACACTTGAAAATTTACTATACAATGCTATGGAACTATATTGTTCCCTGATTGAAAAAAAGACAAAGACACTTGAAAAGATGTCATACCAATAATATGATACTTAAAATCAACAAACAATACATAAAGCATAAATAAATCAGATAACATGAGCTTTTAAATGTCATAAAGCAACATTTACAAGTATAATAAATGTTTATATTGTCTACTTCAAAAAAAGAAAACAATTTTTGAAAATTTATCACATAAGTTTGGATTTATAAAAAAGGTTGGGGAATATCTATAAATAGTAAATTCCATTTTATTTATAGAGCATATAATATTAAATTCAAATGCCTTGCTGCCTCTTTATATAATAAGTATCCCAGATAGACAAACAATACATAGAATTTGTATTTTTTTTTTTTTTTTTAATTTTAATACTTTGTTTCTGTTTTAGTAACAGAGAAGAAACAATTTGTTCATCAGTTTTATAAAGATGATGAAACAGGCATTGATGAATACAAAAGAACAAATATATCTAAAACAGAATTAGATCATTCTGGTAAGAAAAAATTTTTCAATTTAAAAAAATCATGAAATCATTAAATTAAAATATTGTATCTAATAACAAGCTCTGCCATGGCTGGTGTCATGGCAGAGCTTGTTATTAGGTACAAAGAGCGATCCATCCTCCCTTCTTTACAAACTAACTATACAGGTAGGCCTCGATTAGTGCGAATAATGGGTCCCACGAATTTTTTGTACTATTCGAAGTATTAACTATGTGTAAAATATGGTAATTGGTTCTTGCTTTGTGAGATTCTGGCCATTAGCCAAGTTCACGATGAATAACCCCAATAAACTTAACACTAACTGTTTAAGAAATTACACGATGAATAACCACAATACTAACTGTTTAAGAAATATTTATTTTCTCACAAAGAATAACCACAACACTAACTGCTTAAGAAATATTTATTTTCATATTTTACATCATTGTTCATCATCTAAAATAATAACTTACCAGGAATTGCATCTCATACCATCATCAAACCAACCGCCAAATCGAAACCAAAATAAAAATCAATTTTTATCAATTTTTAATCAATCAAAAATCTTTACGATAACAAAGCTGAATAATAATAATGCTAAATAGCTAATGCAAAAAAGCCCATCTTTCCGGTGTTTCACATCTTCAAAGCCAAGTGACTGTTCTTGGACTGCTGCTCGTCCAGTTTTACTAACCAAAAATTAACATTAATTTATTAACTGACATCATAAAAGGGAACAGACCTTTGTTAGTAAGATTGGTCTATGCTTACAACTTGCATTAATCGAATATTTGCTCTCAATAAGTGAAAAACGGTATCATTTTTATAAGTTGCACTAATTGAATATCACATTATTCAAACTCTCACTAATTGAGGTTACCTGCACATTATTTTTAAGATATGTAGACAATATTTTTATTGTTTATGATAAGACTACAGTATCTAATATTCTTTTACAACAATTTAATGATAAAATATTAGTACAGTGGGTGATCAGTTAATGAACAGTTTGGATAACGAACACTTTTTTGAAAGATTTTTATATTCAGTTAACGAACACATGTTTGGATAACGAACACTTCACAGAATAAATTGTGAGACTCGCGGACTGACCGAATGACAGATCAGCCGGATGGCTGCATGGTAAAACTGTGGCTTACCATTCTGGAGGATCCAGGGGTCCAACTCCTTGTGGCTTACCATTCTGGAGGATCCAGGGGTCCAACTCCTCCAATTTTAGGACCTGTTGAAACCCATTCTACAATCTTCCGGTTGACCCCATCATGGGTGTTGGTCAGACTGTGATGATGGCGACTCTATAATGCAAAAAAGCCCATCTTTCCGGTGTTTCACATCTTCAAAGCCAAGTGACTGTTCTTGGACTGCTGCTCGTCCAGTTTTACTAACCAAAAATTCCTAGGTCCGCTGAGATGAGCTCTTGAGCCCTTTGGACAACTTCCGGTGTCCTTGACGATCTCCCCCTGGAATGGCTCTTCCTTGCCGGGTTGGCAGAACCTTCTTCAGACTTCTCTGAAGCCGCATATCTAGCAGCAACATCATAAACTGTCGATCTTGGATAGTTAAAGAACCGAATTATTTCGGAAGGTGAACGTCCAGCGCAAAGGCCTTTGATTATAGTTAAAGAACCGAATTATTTTGGAAGGTGAATGTCCAGCGCGAAGGCCTTCGATTATCTCTGCTCTCCGATTATATTCTGCACTCGATCCTAACTGATTAGCCATTTTGTACTTATCCTCAAATGCGTCGTCTGTCTGGCTTACTAAAATGTTAGCAACATTGTAGCATTGACATTAAATATGGCGAGAAACTCAATTTGAAATTTGTCCGGATTTAGCTGATGCACCCTGTATAATAATGGAAGGTGCAACAGATATATTTATACATCCTATTGTAAATTCTCTAGGAACCAAAGCAATTTATAATAAATGCAAACAAAATGGACATTATGCGAAAATATGTAAAAAATATTAAAGAAAATCTGGAAGTTTATGATAATATAAGAGAATTTGACACATTTATTGGTGGAGTCAATTCAGCTTCAAAGTCATTAATCAGAAAAACCACATCTAGTTTAGGGAAGTGGACTGTTTCAGTAGAGATACGAAATGCAAGAATTTCATTCAAAACAGATTCAAGATATGACATTACAGTCATTTTGGAACAGATCTATAACAATTATTTTTCTAACATTTACTGTAAGCCAGAATGGAAATTATATAACACTGATAAGGGACAAGTTCATGTGATGAAATACTTTTGAGATGTAATAAAATAAAATACTGAAAAACTTCTTACTTTAGATATTAAATAAAAGTAAACAACAAGCTTACTTATTTGGCTTGTTGTGTACTTTTATGTAATAAAATAACCATGGAAGAACAGTCATGACTGATATTTATGTTGTAAGAAAACTTGCTAAATCATTGTTGGATGGTAGCACATGCAAAACACTTACATATATTAAAATTAATTGATATTAGTGCAGTAGAGGAACAAATATCTTTCAATCCATTATCTCAAATTATTTAAGGGTTTGGAATGTTTAGAAATACTTTACAAGATTTGATTACATAAAGATGCAGTTCCTTATTCATAGACAATACTAAGGAGAATTCTATTCCTAAATTAAACAAATCAAAAGGAATCTTGACAATATGGCTTTTATGGGTGTCATCAAGTAAATTGAAGAATCAACAGATTGGTACTCTGGATCAAGTTATCATTCCCAAGCCAGATGGTACAATTAGAAAATGTATTGATTATGTCAAATTGAACAAATATAATCAGTGCAGAATTATCCAAAGTCCAACACTGAAAATATTTCATGACAATTAGGCAAAATAAAATATTTTTTGAAAATGAATGCTATTCATAGATTCAGGTAGTGTAAATTAGATAAAGAATTGCAGCTGCTAATGACTTTCCTCACTCCATTTGGAAGATTTAAGTATAAAAGACTTCCATTTGGCATTTCAGCTGCACCAGAGTATTTCAGAAAAGAATATCTCAGATTCTGGAGGGACTTGATATATTAGTATCTGGATTTTAGTGCAACATCAGTGATATATTAGTATTTGGAGAAACTCTAATTGAATATGACAAACATTTGCACAAAGTATTATCAAGCTTGCAAAAAGCAGAAATAATGCAAAATCTAAATAAATGCACATTTGGAGTTATAAGAATGAAATTCTTAACGCATATGATCAATCAAAAAGGAATTTGCATTTATAATGATAGAATAGAGACAAGTAAACAAATGGAACTGTAGAGAATATGTCCAAATTGAGAAGCTTACTTGGAATCATAAACTATCGTGAAAGATTTATTTCTAATCTGTCAATGTGTGAAGACATTAACTCTGACCTATCCTATTATTATTTTATTATGCTCTTTATTATTTATTATTATTTAACATATTATATTTTAGTTTAAGAGTTAACTCACTTTTCGCATTCTCCATCTCATCAGTTGGAAATTGTGTGTTATGGACCGAACATCCATCTTCCGAATGGATCTCGGCTCGACATTATCTAATCTAAATAATTTTATCACTGATCTGATGTGAGAATATAAAAATGATCTCTTATCAATGTTTTATTCGGTACATAATTAATTTTTAAAGAGGATGACATGAATTGATTGCTCTGTAAACTAAGAAATTTGAACTTGTTGCACAATATTATGTAAACGAGTCAAGCTTGGGAGTGTAAGTCACTAATATAAAAATGTATGTGTCAACTGACACAGCGAGGTGTTTTGTATTGAAGTAGAGCTGATTAGTGACATCTAACTTTCTTGTAAAGATCGACCATGGTTTAAGTTTGTATTGAAAGTGGAGGTATTACAATTAGTTAATATTTAAGGTTATATTTATTGTAAATATTTGATTTTTGGATATTTGAATTTTGATTAAATAAGTTCTATTGATAAATTGATTTGTGCTTTATTATTCCTTAAATAAAACTTAGGTTTATACTTTATTTGTAAGGGTTTGAGTCAAATAAATTTATATTTTATTATTTAACTATACTTGTTTTGAGAATTTATTCAATTTATTAGTATAATTTTCTAACATCATTTTTGTCATTTAGATCTAACACTTGTTTGACATTTTAAGCCATAGTTTTCCAGTTGTTTGTTTTTGTTGGTTAGACATTAGTTGTTGATAAATTGGTTTGATTTGAATATATGTATTGTAGGAAATAGTAAAAGACTTGAGCTCAGGCTGGACTCTGGATTTTCAGAGTCGTTAAAATTGTTGAGTTGAATTTAGATTATTATTATTATTATTGGTATTTTTGAATATAGCAACTTTGCAAATGAAAACTATTAAGCTAAAGTGACCAGTTGTCCCAGATTATATGGGACTATCCCTGATTTGAATTGTTTGTCCTGCAATGAAAACTGTCCCGGAAAATATCCTTGATTGGACATGTAACATTTTTAACATTTTTGCAATGGCACAAAGTTGCCATTTCCTCTACTTCATACTAGATAACGCTATTGTTATTAACTGACAACAAATGATTCTACTTATATGTGACAGGTATTGAAGATAACAAAATACTATTATAGCGGTTGTTACAGAAATAACTGATTTAAAATTCAAATTAAAAGAAAAATGCAGTAAAGTATAGAAATTTTGAAAGCAATATTACAAGTTAAGTGCAATTTTTGCAATTCCTCTGAAGAATTTTATATTATTTCAAGTAATAAAGATTTATTAAAAATTTCACTCTGCGAAAAAATACATATAAATAATGTAATTATTTATTTAATATTATTCGTTATATTGATGGTTATATCTATATAGGACCTAGTTATTTTTGATATTTCTTGTATTGAGACTGTTATTTTCTGTACAGTTAATTTTTTGTTATGAAAAGAATGTATTTTTAATTTTTTTTATTAATTTATCAGAAATATATGTTTTTTGTAATTTTTATATTAATAAACACTTAAAAAGATAGATCCAAGACATTTTAATGATGCATAGCTAAATAAACTAAGAAAATGGTGTCCTCATGAACATGTTAAGCATTTTTTCTTATTATTATTTGGACATGACCCTCATTCCAACATAAAATAACTGGTCACTTTATATTAAGCCCTAAAATGAGTTAAAGTGAGAAAAGCATTGAAAAAAGTTTTCAAAGCAATTAAAGATGAACTAACAAAAAGTTGACCTCGGTCTGGTTTGAACTTATATGGGAAACAGTTATAACTTCTAATGCATCTAGCTAATAGGATAGGAGCTGTACTAAAGCAAAAACAATATTTCAAAAGTATTGCTTTATTCTTATTTTATTCTACATTATTTATATGTATTTTTGCAGCATGAAATTTTTAATAAATCTTCATTACTTGAAATATTCTTATAAAATTCTCAAAGCAATTGGAAAAATTTGACTTAAACTTTATGGGGAATTGAATGCACAATTTTTTCTGCCAGATGGCACATGAAAACACCAATAATCATACACCAGGACCAAAAAAAAAAAGACTTTGGAATTTAGAATGGATGTCGTGATGGACATCAACATTTGAGATTCCAGCCAAATGGTGGGGAACAGCAAGTAGGCAATAACGACATGCAGACAATTACATTCAACATACCTTTTTATGTTATCTATTCAATGTGGAATTTTTGTTTAATTTAATTATAGTTATGTAATAAACCTTCTAATACTACTTAGTCATATGGAGTTATATAATTTCCACAAGAGGTACAGCTCCGGCCAAAATGTTTGTCACCTCACCGGATACGTTTGGCTTCCTTACAATACTCGGCTTCAGCATCCAGTAGTTTCCTCGGTAACGTACGCACTAATCTGCTGGTGGAGGAATCGTCCATTATGTAGTTCACTAGCAACGAAGGGTAGGGTTCTGATAGCGGCAAGAGAACTGTGACGTGTTTAAAATGAATATTAAAGTTTTCATAGAAAACGAATGGCGTACTAATATTATGGCTTTCGTAATAAGTAATAAAAAACCATGTGCGATAGGGGGAAGTGATAATTTTCCCTGAAATACTAATCGAGATGCAGGGATGAGGATGATGTAGTGAAACGTCATCCTCATCCCTGCATCTCGACACTGAAGACAATGCCTTGTGCCATCACGAAAGAAGTTAGAGAGTTGATAATCCACCATAGAGAAAATGGTGTTTCGGTGAATGAAATTGTTGAAATGCTGAACATCAGTAGGAGAACAGTTATCTGGATATGCAAATAACCAGCAGAGAAAAAAAAGTTGTCACCACTTAAATCAACAGGCAGACACAGAGTTATGGCGGAAGATGACATCCAACGTGTAGTAGAAGCCAGCCAGGAAATTCTGTTTAAGACTGCCCCAACATTGAAGGTGGAATTGGATGTGGCGTGTTGCTGACCACAGTTAAAAGGAGGTAAGCGTAACTCATACCTCACCTAAATTATTTAGTGTAAACTATACAGTTATTGATGATTTGATTATTGAATCGCTAAAATAATAATAAAAGAATAAATAAGTTCTAACGTTTTCTTAGGGTACTAAGAGAGTGTCTATTCTCTTTTAACAGGTTGTAAGAACACAATTTGCATAGTCGCCAAGCAGCCCAAATACAGCTACTTTCTCCTTCCAACATTGTGGATATGATTGGATTCGCCTACCAGCATGCATCGTTGACGATGACTAATTGGAGCTGTGTGGTTTTCACCGATGAGAAAACTTTCCAAAGTGCTAGCGATGGAACTGTGTGTGTCCGGCGATCTGTGGGACAGCGTTTCGATGCTGCTTATGCCCATCCCAAAAGAACTATTGGACGCTTTTCCGTAAGTAAGTGAATGTGGCCATTTGTTCAATTTCATACACATCCCAATTAGGGCAACGGAGGAAGATATATTCACATGTTACTTGAAATTTAAGAAAAAGAATTACCCACTTGCTTAGCAGTTGAATCTGTCGCGCTTTAATGATATATATATCCTATGTTACGAGATCTTTCGGGTGGCTCTGTTTCATTTACTTTTGAAAGTATAAGCGTTATGTAACCGCCTGCATAGTTTACATGTGAGAATGTAGGCGCATCGATAGAAACTCAAAAGTCCAACATCGCTGAACCTGACTCACTCACTCCATGCCGTATAATCGGGTTATATATTACATATTGTATCGGGTTATATATTACATTTTGTATATCAGGTTATATATTACATTATTACAAATACGCATTATAGCTGTTATATGCTTTATCACCCTATGATATTAACTTCAAGTAGGAACAGAACTTATTTATTTGTGAGGACGAAACACATAACGCTAGAGCGACAGAGGGCTAAAGCTAACTCAGTTATCCCGATATAATGATTACATCGATTCACATTCGTGGAAGCACCATACGTTAAAGGTAAATCGAGTCAAATTTATCCCTATGCCTCGGTTTCTCACAAGGGCCAACCGATAACAGTACCATCACAGCTGGAACAAGGATTGGGTCGGGCTTAGGATCAGAAAAGTTTGACCCATACCAACTGTAGGTTAACATATCTTGAATCCCACTAGGCGTGTGTTTAAACACGTTGCCTATTTACGCACAGCCAGTAGTGTGAATGAACGAGGAGGCGCGTCCTTATCCAAAGAAACCGAGATTACTAGATGACCCTTATTAGTTGATTTTCCACAAATCGTGCATTAAGCAGTATCCACCGCACCAGCCAGCCAGTGCGACCCCTCTGAAGAGTTCTGGGAGAATGGTTGGAACAATACTCGCCAATTAACTGTGTTCGCGCACGTGTGCGTGTGCCTATTGGCAGTTCAGATGCAGCATAGGCATTATCTCAATTCATCATTGGCATTCAAACAACTAACAGAGAAAGGAATTTTCCGATGCTTAACAGCAGCTGTAAAAAGTGTATACAAGTGCAGGCACAATCAGAAGAGCGTAGCTGCGCTTCTGATTTGCCCGCACGATGCGATGCAAACGACGCTAGCGTGTCTACACACTGCTAACCACTTGTATACATTCCGATGAACGAACTTCACGGTTCACTTATGTAATTGGTCGGATGAACCTTAAACGTTATTCACATAGTGAAATTAATGGGCCTTTAACCAAAAATCTTTTCTGGGATTTGTTGTTCTATTTGGCCCCCCTCTATCACCCTCCAACGTTTGTGCACTTCTTTCGAGGACACCCAGTGAAATAATATATTAAGAATATTTTTCGCGGTTCGATCATATTCTTCCAGGCACCGGAGGTTGAGAAACACTATGCAGACCGGACTACACATATATTTCTAACATATATAACATACCCCTTGTAACTATGTATAAAATTTGTTTCTGTAAATCCTGATCATTACTTACTTATCTCTGATTATTGTTTTCAGGTGTCTGGGGATGGATGTCCTCGTTTGGTCTGGGAGCATTGGTACACATCGATGGAAACCTCACAGCGTCACAGTATTTAGACATTTTATGCAACGCACTACTACCATCAGTGCAGAGCGTCTTCGGCACAGACACGTTCACGATCGTCGTTCACGATTGCTCTCCTGTCCACATGGCCAGGGTCGTTACGGAGTGGTTAGCGAGGGAAACCTCTTTGAAATATGCAACGCATCCCTCCCTCGTCAGGGGCTGTGCAGGGAGGGAGGTCATCCATATATACCACATACTCTTTTCGAATATACGTAGGATTATATTCATAATCGTTGCGTTGAACGTTATAGATGAAATGAAAAGCCATCATTCAGTTTCTTCTTGTTGTATCCCAAAAACACTAACAGATATTATTACGCACGCAACACGCCCCCCTCTCGTAAGGGGCTGTGCAGGGAGAGAGGTCATCCATATATACCGCATACTCACTCAATATAAGTTTATTTTACATGTTTGATTCAAGAACTTCCCTACTCACTCAATATAAGTTTATTTTACATGTTTGCTTCAAGAACTTCATCACTCAATATAAGTTTATTTTACATGTTTGCTTCAAGAACTTTATCAACACTTCAATATAAGTTTATTTTACATGTTTGCTTCAAGAACTTTATCAACAAGTACATGTTTGCTTCAAGAACTTCATCAACAATTTAATAACCTGTCTTTTATTGGGATTTCCGAACGCTGCCCGCAATGCTGCCTTCTGGCTGCTTAACGAATTCGTTAAGCAGCCAGAAGGCAGCATAATTATTTAATAACCTGTCTTTATTGAGCTTTCTTGCACGAATTCGTTAAGCAGCCAGAAGCCATCATTGCGGGCTGCTTAGCATCAGTACATTTCATCCTACATTTTCTGCGAATCTGTCTTTATGAATCAATTGGAAATTGTTGGACATATAGAAGAGACACTTAGCAAGGAGTACCTAGCTCCTGGAAGCTAGGTACATGAACACCTGTTTGTTAAGGACATGTTTATTTTTTCATTTTTTGTTTGTAGTTGGAATTTTGGATTGTCATAATGGTTGTCGGGAATAATTTTGTACACGTGGTTGATCAAGCCTTTGTTAGTATGCCAGGAAACTTGACGTGTTTAGCACGTGCAGGTTGACCGTGTATTTTATGATGTCCGATGATCGGGTTACAACCAGGGGAACGGAGTTGTTTGTCAAATGCCTGCAATCTGTTTTCACTTGAGTGGACGGAGCTGAATATGACTAACCTATAGTCGAAAGTGTTACTCCTTATGAAGCAGTAATAAATGCTTTTTACGGGACTGCTGTGAGTGCTGAGTCTATTTTTACATTTTATAGTTAAACGCCTAACAAAGCAGTATCACGTTGTGGAACATGAATGTGGTTCTACCTGTGTCACTTCTCTCCCACTTGAGTTGCCATGGTTGTAGAGTGGCTTGGTGGATGATTTTATTTAAGTGAGTCCAAGGAATTCTGTCATACATGGTTAGTTTGTTTGAGTTGGCAGCAGCCTTAGCCATTTTGTCAGCTTCCTTGTTACCATAGTGTCCGGTGTGAGCCTTAATCCAAGAGGTCTCAATGTGATGATGATGTTTTTGAAGAATGTTAAGATTGGTTTTCCTGATTAAATGTACGTGGAAATCCTTACAACCATAGTTATTGATTGCTGGTATAGCAGTGCAACTGTCAGTGTTTATTCTAAACTGCCTGGGGTTTTTTAGTTTTTGCGTTTGAATGATTTGCAAGGCTTTAAGAATGGCCAGGAGCTCGGCCTGATTATTGGAGCAGTTGTCATGTAGTTTGAAGGAGTCTCTGTGGATACAGTTCTGTTTACTGTCATAGACTACAAAAGCTGCTCCGACTTTATTGTTAATTTTAGAGTTGTCCGTGAATATATTGTAGTCCATTTGATTCGGAGTCTTGTTCTTGAAGTTGCTGTTGAAAGGCTGTGTGGAGGGATGCAAGCAAGAGTCTTTGTTAATATTTTTATCCCATTTGATAGTGCTGATCTGATGAATAGTTTCTTCTTTTAGGAGGTTGGTTACCACTTTTTAGAAGCGGATTAATTGTTGTGTTAATAGTGGGAAGTTGGATTGTGCTAGAATTCTTAATGTGCCAAAGAGCCCCAATTTGAAGCAGGATAAAAAACTAATTTATTATTAGATATATATAATATGCCATTAATAATACTGTATGTAGTGCATATTATATATATCTAATAATAAATTAGTTTTTTATCCTGGTTCAAGTACTTGTGATTTCTTTTGTCAGTAGAAGCAGCGGAACTCAGTTGTTTATACTTGTTGTGATTTCTTATAGTTGTAAGTCTTTTACTAATTTAAAATAAGGTTTATAATAAAATTTATTTATTCAGTGTGAATATAGTAAATTTATTGTGTCAGTAGAGCAGCAGAACTCAGTTGTTTATAGAGCTCCAATTTGTTGGGCCTTCAGGTGTGTGGGAATACAGCCTGCTATGACACAGAGTATATCAGTGGGGGCTGTGCGGTAGGCCTTACAGGCTCTAATGAGTAAAATCTGTTGAAATTGGAGGAGTTTTTGTTTGATTACATTGATGTTTGCTTTATGTGCCAAATTGGGGCTGCATAAAGGATGATTGGTTCCATCACACAGTTGAAGATAGTTTTCATTGAATGAAAACCGAGTCTCCAGGTGTTACAGGAAATGGTGCAAAGAGCTTTTGCAACACGGATGGCTTTGTTGTAAGCTTGTGAGATGTGTTCAGTCCAGTTTAAAGTTCTAGTGATTGTGAGTTCCAGATATTTAAGGTGGTTGTTGTTTTTAATGGGTTTATTATTGATTTTTATCGGAATGTTTTTTTTTTTAAGGGTCTTATGCTTAGAAAGCATGATACAGTTGGATTTGGTAAAGTTGATATTAAGTTTTTGTTTTTGAAGCCATTTACTGATGTGCTGTAACATAATATTTGTGAGGTTGCAGATTTCATCTCTGTTTTTGGCTGAGACCAAAAGTAGGGTGTCATCAGCATAGTTATGGAGTTTTATTTTATCTGTGTTGGAGTTGTCCAAGATGGTGAAAATTTCATTGTATAGGATGTTCCATAGACCTGGGCCAGATCTGGAACCCTGTGGATATCCTTGGTTGGTATTTTTAACAATGTGGATATTGTTATAGAAAACTCCAACTCTTCTGTTGCTGAGATAGGAGCTGATCATGCAAGAGATTCTTGGGACAGTCATATTTGTACAGATTGTTGAGGACAGCTGGCCACCACATACAGTCAAAAGTGGCTTTGATGTCAATCAATGTAAGAATGGCGTGTTCCCCTTCATCCCCGGCTTTATAGATGAAGTCCATAGTGTCCATTAAAGCATGTGTGGTGGAGACCCCTGGGGTGAATCCGTACTGGCTATGGTGAAGCTTTTTGTTGATGTAGAGGAAGTGGTTTATCCTGTTGATGACCAGGAAATCTAAAACTTTGCCAACAACAGGGAGTAGGCTGATTGGACGGTAGTCTGAGCTGGTAATAGGATTGGGGGTTTTTGGAATAAATTTCACTGAGGCAATTTTCCAGAGACTTGGGAAAATTCCTTTTTCAAGGCAGAGATTTATAAGTTATGACTAAGGCTATGGAAACTGCACTGAAGGCTCTTGTAGCCACCAGTGCTGTGATACCGTCCACACCAGGAAATTTTTTGTTTTTAAGAGAGTTGATGGCAACTGAGATTTCTTTGAAGGTGAAAGGAACATCTTATTTGTGTTTGGGACATTCATAACACTGTTCCTGATGTTGGCATGATATTCCTCATCTGTGTTAGGGTCGTCATTGGGAAAGTGTCTGTTTAGGATGGTTTAAGGAGTCCGTTAGATTAAGGCGAAGTAGGTCTTCCATCTTCTTTTTTGATTGAGTAGGGAATTGAAATAGGTGTTCTTTTCTTTCTGACAAGGTAGTAAAGTTCAGTCCAGGAGTTGTTTTTAGAAGTGGATGAGCAACACTTTCTCCAAGATATATTTCTGGTCTTATTGATTTCTGTCTTGTAGATTTTCAGTTCAACTCTGTAGTTTTGTAGGTTTTGTTCTTTTGTGTTTGGGTCTCTTTCTATTAGGAAGTCTTTTCTGAGAGTCTAAACTTTGTTTCTAGTGTTGTCAAGTTTATCATTCCATCAGGGGTTTTTCTTGGGCTTGAGGGTGAAATGGGTGGAAGAATGAAAGTAAGCCGAAATTATGATTTCCTGGAGGTACTCCACTAGTTGATTTGGATCAGTGTTCTCTGCAATAGGGAGGTACAGGCAGTTCATCCAGAGATCCGAAAAATAATTACCAAAATTGTTCCAATTTGTTTTAGTGGTAATCCTTTTGTGTGTGTTCTTGGTGGTATCCTGCAGTTTAAGCATAATGATCACCACTTGCCGAATCGGCATTAGAGGTGTAACAGTTGTTGACAATGTGTAGCATTTTTTGATTGGAAAGGCTGACATCAATCCAACTTTCACCATGCAGAATGAAGAAAGAGGGAAGGTCACTAAGGTTTTCCGAGGTAAGGTGGTACTTGGACATGAAGGAGGCCAGTTCAACTTTTTTCCTATCCTCTGTATCACTGTGCCACAAAGGGGATTTAGCATTTGGATCCCTGCAGAAGAGCCAAGGGTTAGAGTTATTTTGGAGTAAAAGAGTGTCCAAAGTGTCCAAGAAGTGAGAGAAGTCCTCATTTGGTGAGCAGTACAAAGAGGTCAGGAAGAGAGTTTGGGTTGTGGTAATAATGGCGGCCATTATCAGATATTTGTTTGAGAGATTGATTGTCAGATATTTGTTTGAGAGGTGGCTTGAATGTTAGGGTTTCTTACCAGAATACCCGTTTTAATGATTCCATCATTAGATGAACTGTGTATGACAGTCCAGCCTTTAAATCTTGGGATCTGCTGATTAACTGTATAAGATTCTTGAACTAATACTATTTCAATGGAGTAATCTTCACATGTTTTGATGAGTAAAGAGGATGCCGCCTTTGAACGTTGAAGGTTGATGCTGATTATATTTATAGTTGAGGTGTTAATGTGAGTCTGAGTATTATTTCTGTTAGAGGTTTTATTATTCATAATTAATGTTTGATGTGGTTTGCTTTTTGAGTCTGATCATTATGGGACATTTATGATTGAAAGCATTGTGATTGGTGGGCTTCTGTAAATCTTCTGTGAGCTCTTTGTTGGCTTTCTTATAATTTAGACAACATGGTTCCTTTTCTCTGTTTGGACAGTCCTCATACTTATGGTTCTTTGTACAGTGACTGCATTTTTGTGTGCAGTCACAATTCTTTGCCATGTGACCAAATCCACAGCACTTGTAGCATCTGGTGACAGGCAAGTAATCGTCGACTGAGCAACTAGCTCAGTTTATTGAGACATGTTTCAAGTTAATTAAAATGTTTTGGAGTTTTGGGGTGACAGAGAAGACAATGTGTCTTCTTCCGTGGTCTGTCTTATAATTTTTGATGACTCTTGTAAGGTTTTTGCCTTCATTGTTTAGTTGTTCTTTGTCTATTTTTTTTTATTGTGTCATTTTGTAAATATATAGTATTCAGTATTTCATGGTCTTTAACAGTGTCTGGAATGTTTAATATTATTATTTTTGGGTCCCATTTATTGGGTATCCTTGTACGGATTTTGTTGCAATTGAGGTAGTAGTTTCGATAACGCTTTGTAATTTTTCGGAGTTCTCTTTTGTGCCAACACGGATACATATTCCATTTTGGTTCGCTCTCCTAACTCCCTGGACATTGATTTTCAAGTTTTGCAGTTTAATATTATTTTTAATTTCATTTTCAAGGGTGTCTGTGTCGATAGGATCAGAATCTTCAGTCTCTTTTGGATACATTAGTACAGCATGTCCAGTTGAGGAGGAAGTTGGATTTGATGTTTTGATTGATTTATTTATAATTTTTGTGGTGGCACTTGCTGAGATATTTTTAACAAGTGCCTCTTTGTAGGTAGGAGATGGGATTGAGGTGAGTCTGTTTCTGAGTTCATGGGTTATACCATACATTTGGTGAGCAGCTGAGAAGAGGTCGTTTGCGACCTTGAGGATCTTCTTTCTGGCTGCCACCTTGATGGTATCATGAGCATTAACTGGTAGAAGCTCTAAAATAATGTCCAGATTGGCAGACAGTGATTCAAGAATTTCATCTTCACAAACCATGATAAAGTTCACAGAAAATTAGTAAAATTTTTAAAAAATAATTGAAGTGTGGCAGAGTATGTTGGTGAATTTTAGAAATTTTTGCACTGGTGAATCCCAAAACAAAAATAATTTTAGAAAAAATAGTTCCAATTATTTCCCCAAGATGGCGCCACCAACGAACACGTGTTGGAATACCAATGAGACAAAGGAATTTATATCTTACGACTGGGAGGTCGCAGAATTAAAATTTAAACGGCGGAAGAAAGATCTTCTATTACCGAATAAAGGACTGTCAAAAATTCCGTTGTAGTAACTTTAGGAGATTGTTAGGAGGTGACCAAAGTTGGACTGGAAAAGTCGCTTTTCCTTTGTTTTAAGCAGTCAAACAAAGAAAAAATAGGTGTCACCTGGTTCAGCTTGATGGCAGACATCAGGCGGAAAGGTCGGAATTAGCAAGAAGTAGAAATTCTGGGCACAGATGTTGTCCGAGGTTTTGGAAGAAATCTGCTGATAACTTCGCAAAAAATCGTCCAATCCGGGAAATTCACACATCTTGAATTCCTCTCGACAAACACTTTCCAGCAATGTACTACATACTAAGAAAAATACAATATTTACAAAGAAACAACGACCAAAAACGGAGCACAAATACACACGTCCATACTCGATTGCGACTCAATGCCCTCTCATTGAAGATAAATACATCTCCTCTTCCAGCTGAAACATAAGCATTAGGTCAACTAACGAATAGAGTAGACCCAATATAATTACCAAAGTCTAAAAAAGAGAGCCATTTTGCCAAGAAGATATCAATAAACAGAAAAAGAAAAGACCCATCTAATATTATTATAATTGACTAAATTGATGAATAAAAAAAAAGAGAATTTTTGCAGATATCTGCTGAGCAGTGACCAATCAGAGATTCAGTTGAAGTTTCAGCTCAGAGCAGAAAAAATTAAAGTTTTCAGCTTGGATAAGAAGACCGTGATGTTGGAGAAAGTGATTGATGATCAATGGAAGAAGAACTGAATTTGAATAGAAGAGCTTTAGAGAAGAAAAGAGGGGTAAAAAGAACGATGAGAGAAGAGAAAGAAAATAAGTTCTTGCTTCATTAGCTAGAGGATACTCTCCTATTGCCATCCATTCTTTTTCCATAATTTTTTCTACATTGGTGTTTATTTTGCTAAAATTTTCTCCACTTCCCCCAATTTCCCTTACCAAGTATTCTCATTTCCTGTTCACTAGAGCAGCATTTCCCAACCTTTTTTATGACAGAACACTTCACAAATCCTGATATTTTTACAGAACACCTTGGTTATTTTATAGTATAGGTAGATAATAAATAAATTAAGCAAGTAAATAGTAAATATAAGAATTAAGAAAAAACAAACATTTATTATCAAATTGTCAATTATGTAAAATAAAACATGAAAATATTGTAATTATGTAAATTAAAACATTGTAAAATAAACTAGCATATATATAGTAAAATTATGTTCTTAGTGCTTTGCTGTTTTTGGGTCTTTGAATTACAAATTCTTTTTATATCAGGCATAATATTAGAAAGCTGAATTCTCATATCTAGTATAAAATCATGTCTGTTCCTGTACTTTGATTTAGTTGCAGCATAATATGAAAATCCCGTCTCACATAAATATGTCATCGTAAAAGGAAACCTCAGAAGTCAATTAAAACAAGCACTCAGTAAGCAGACCATAAGCAAACACAACAAAATAAATTTAATATGTATTATTTATTAAGCTTGTAAATTTTATTCTCATATGTTTTAGTTTATTTTAATTTTATTTTATTACTTTAAAGAAAAATTATTTGAGATTTTGTTAACTTAAAATGTATGTATTTTTAAATTACGAATTATGTTCTTTGTTCTAGACGGCATTTTTAACTGTATTTGTTAGTTGTTCTATGACTTATGCATGTATGTAATGCTGATGAGGACTGATTAAGGTCGAAAACGTTTCATATTAAATTTATTTTGTTGTGTTTGCTTATGGTCTGCTTACTGAGTGCTTGCTTTAATTGACTTCTGAGATATTAGTCTTTAAGAGCAGTTTCTTTAAAGTAAAAGGAAACAAAACACAAATAGCTAATTTTAACCTATTGGGTTACTCTTCTGTTAAATTTGTCCAAAAATCATTTAATACAAGTTCCTTCTATTTTTGTTTTGAATTAGAGTCACTAATTAATTCAATTAGATTTTCATAATCATTTGCTTTGAAGCCTGTTGGCTTAGCTGTCACTGTAAATGGATTCCGAATCCAGGAATTGTCCTCATTGGACTTTGGCACAGCATTTAAAATCATATGAGGCTTATATTAATTTTCATTATTTTTTACCAGAACATAGTTTGGGAAATGCTGCATTAGAGTATGTCCTTCCCCATCTTCACCATTTCCATTTGTCTGTCACTTCATTTCTTCACCATTCTTGATAATGGTCTCTACATATTGAGATGGATGGTACTTGTATTTTTTTTTCTATTTATTTATGTCATTTTTATCACTCTGCATGATTAAAGTCATTTTAATTTGTAGTTTTGTTTAATTTGCACGTAATTTTAATAATAGAATCATTACAGAATGATCTTTGTTAGGAATAAATATAACAGATCATAACTGCATGAAGGCATGATGAGAATGCATCATGACTGAGCTTATGAATCTTAACAACTTTTTATTTTTTAATTTGTATATGAGTCAATTTCTCTTTATAAAAATTTTTACTTTACAAAATTTCTTGATTTATATATGAGTGTATTTGATAGTTTAAAATTTATTGTTAAAAATATTTAATTTTCTTATAATGATCATATAATGCATTAATGATCATTATAAATATATTTTTTATCATCATTATATATACAGTCAATTCTGCTTAATTGGGATATGTTGGGACTAATCCATTTTGGTCCAATTAAGTGTATACCCCAATTAAACATATTTAATAATAAATTCTAACAGTGGCGGATTTAGCACTTTAGAGGTCCCAGGTGCAATTTCAAGTTTGAGGCCTCTCTCTAAATATTTTCACTACCCCTATACCCTATAGTGTGCATTTTATGCGCACATTTTTTACTCTGGTAGGCACTATATCGATGATCCAAAAAAAAATAAAAATAAAATAAAATTACTGTAATAAAACGATTTTATACTTGCTCATAGTGCTGTATGAACTCTGATCTCATATATTTAAGTGATCCAAAAAAAGTTGAGTCATAGGGAAATAAAATTGAAAATTAACTAATATAAAATTACAACTGCCTGGCTATATTTAAAAGGTTGCTGATGTTCAGATTGCATTAATTATGAAAATTAAAACTTATTGGTACAAGAATTATTAAGTTTTAATAGGTAAAAGTGTTAAAAACAAAAAAATCCAGTAATCCATGATTATGAAAAATACCAGTAATTTATATTAAACTATCATTCAGACTGCACCATAAAACAAAAAAAAAAAAAAAATTTTGTAAGTTTGTTTATTATAAACGATATATTTTATATTCATAAACCACTAGAAAAATTCATAATTATCAATCTAAAGCAAATGTACATTATTCTGAATTATATTTTAATTATTATATATATCAGTTCAATTTAATTTATTAAAAATTACAGCTTATTCTAAATTATTTTATAGAGAATGTTTAGCTTGTTTTAGATAGATGATAATATTCAAATCTTCAAAAAAAGCAGAGAAAATAGAATTCATATAGCTAAATAATGAAGCAGAGTGATTTCATTGTTTAAACAATGTTTAAAATAAAAATTTGAGATATGTGAAGAATAAAATGGAATTTAAGTAATTAATAATGTTGATGAAAATTTCAATTTTTAAAAGTAAAAATTTTGGATATTCATTAATATTTAGAAATTATCCTTGGAGGATTCAATGAATAACAAAAATAGAAAATATTTGAGAAAATCAGAACATACCACAATCCTATTGTATATGTTAAAATTTCCTTAATTCATTTTGTTACTTACTCTAGAAGAACGTCTGTCACATTTATGAGTATCCTTAAAAGCATTCTGAACATAATATTCATCTTGGCATTGATTAAGATCTAATTCTTCCAGCTTCATTGATACAGTTACTACTCCCCTGAATAAAAATATTCAATATGAATATATTTATAATAGTATATAAAAACAAATACCACTATTTTAGAAGTAAATGATATTAAGAGAATTTTTTATTTATTACAAAAAATTCTCTTAATATCATTTACTTCTATAATAAATTATTATTTGCATTAAATGAAAATTTTTAAATGATTTAGCTTTTACATTTTTTTAATTATGTTGCACAAATTTTTTAAACCTTTTTGATTATATAGTTTAGTGATAAAATTTATAAAACAAAAATATAAAAATTGCTTTTTTAGAACAATCAGGAATTACTGTAGTATTAAAATAATTAACAAGCACTACTATTATTATATGCAAATCTTATAATCATATTATAATATGGATACAATAATTTAATTTTATTATAAAATTAAATTATTGCAATATTAAATAATTTATTAATGTTTGCTGCATAAATTTTGCAATAATTGCAAAATTTATGCAGCAAACAAAGTAAAAGAAAACTGTTTTATTTATATATGATAAAAATAAATTATCATAACATAAGGAATTTATGTCTAATTAAGATCAAATTATAATTTTTTAACTCTAACTTATCTTAGATATAAGATCTAAATATTCATAGCTTTTATTTGGTATTTTTAATTCTGACATAAATTAGGATAATTTATAAAGTGACTTACTTAAATTCTAAACGATTTCTTATTTTATCCCAACCAAAGAAAGGAGCAGCATATGTAATTAACCATTCTTCATGAAAACCTCCACAATCAAAATAAGGTGATGTCCAGTATCCATGGCTTATAGAAGCTGCTTTATATTGTAATGGATAATGATCATAATGAATTGAGTGTAAACCTGATGAATTATATCTTATTTGAATTTTTGTAGTATATGTTTCTAAGTCATCAGTATTAGCTGACCAACGAACTTTCAACTTATTAAACCAATCTTTGTTTAAATAGGATTTTTCTTTCTGTCTGTAAATGCTATCATCTACAAAGAATTGTCGAGAATTTCTTTCTTTTCTGTAGGCATATGGTCCAAATAGAGTTCGATTAGGAAATTGATTTCTGTCAAAATAAACACCAGCACCTTGAATTTTTTGATCACCAGTTACAATGGATATAATTTCTCCTATAATCTGATCAGTTGTCAATGGCTTATCAGGAACTCTATATTCTGCAAACATATCTTTGGGATCTACAATTTGCAGAAAAGCAGATATAAAATTTGCAAGTCGAAGTGCCATTCGAGCTTCATTTTCTAACTGATCCTCTTTACCAAAAGCAACATCACCTCTTAATACCAGTTTTTCTGGAGATTTTTCAAGAATAAAATGACAATTTTCTTTTGTGATCTAAAATTAAAAAAATGTTTTTAGATTATTTAAAATATTTGATATACTGATACAAATTTAATTATTATATAACAATTATGATTATCAATTGTATAAGTATTAATAATTTTAAATTTATTAGAAAGTAAAAAAAATTCCAATATTAATAATTACAATTATTATTAAACTAGGAGCTCTGTCTCAGATTGGAGATGAGACAGTTGCCTGAACACCAGCAGACTAGGATTCAGGAATACCTATCCATATATAAAATATTTCTAAATGTAATAACCATCATATTAGAAATAAAGTTTTCATTCTTGTTTAACTAATAGCAATTCATTTAAAATAATTTTATAAATTAAGGATTATTGGTTGATGGCAAATGCTCTTGTGTAATATGTAATTCAGTTGTTGCTATTCTAAAAAAGGGAAATATCGAAAGACATTTTCAAATTAATGCTCTCCAATTATGAAAATGAATATCCAAAAAACTCCGAAATATGTAGAACAAAAATTATAAATTTAAAATTGAACTTACATTCACAACAAAATATGTTGGTAAAAATTTTAAGATTATCTCTGTTGTCATATAATCCAAATTTTGAATCAATTACAAAATCTACAGAATGCCAAATATCGCATTAAAATTTTTGTTTATGTACCCATGTATTCGTAGTTATTTGCATATTTTCATGTTATGAAGAATTGATTTATTTTATTTAATAAATTTTGAATTATATAGATGACATTGCTATTTTTTTACTTTTATTCCCAGGATATTGGTAGATCACTATATTGCTCCAGTGAAAAAGTAGATCACGGTCATAAAAAGGTTGGGCAACCCTGGTATATATTATAAGTTAATATTAAGTGGAAATGTAACAATATATATACTGATCTTCTGATTGACAATTTGTGTCTTTTCTGATACTTCTGATCATCATATGAAATATGGATGATTATTTTACAATTGATTTTAGTCATTAGATTTGTGCTCCTAGCAATTATGCACACTAATTTGGTTTTTCACTTCTGTCAATTGCAAAAAATCTTCATTGTGTGTTTTAATTCTGATTTTTTATTGTTTAAATTTTGCTAAATACTTTTGTTGAGATTTGGAAATGACAGAAACTTTTAATATTTCTTTTATATTTTTTGCCTAACAAACACTTCAATAAATTTGTATGGTACAGAAATGCAGCTATATGTGATACAAGATGATTGACTCTGCTCTCTACCAAGCTTTCTCTTAATGTTGCATCCAGGGTTTCAGAGTTGGAGTCGGGGAGTCGGAGGCTTTTGGGTGGAATCGGAAAAAACAATTGACTCCTGACTCCTTAAGTCCTTACTTACCTAGGGCTAGAGCTATGTACACTCAGCTCTCGATTTACGCGGTAGATACGTTCCTGGAAAAATCGTGTAAATCGAAACCGTGTAAAACGAGATGCAGAATTTGTTTTATTTGCTTATTGAAAAATCAAATTTCGTTTTATTTGCTTATTGAAAAAAATGCACGAACTTTCCGGACAACCCAATACTATGTATAATCAGGATTGCGGAGTCAGAGGTTTTTGGATGGAGTCGGAGTTGGAAAAAAACAACCGACTCCCGACTCCTTAAGTCCCTACTTACCAAGGGCTAGAGCTATATATATCATTTCTTATTTAAGGCTAATGATAGTAAGTAATGAATAATATCAGTTATCTAAATTTATGAAATGGCCCTATAGTGTTATTAGTTAATTTAAGAGTCTCAACTGTAAGTGATAAATTTTTGCGTTTTAGAGCCATATTTAAGCTATTTTATGGAAAGTGTTATGGTCTAAGCCAAACTGAAACTTAGGCATAGGATTCTGATTAATGATTAAAATATAGTCCATAGCCTAACTCATAGGCCAAGCGGCTAGCACTCTTACACATCAAGTTATAAGAATAAAAAACAGACAATGCAAAAGAGTTATTGAAGATAGCCTAAGGTATCTGCTCTAATGCCAATGTAACATAGTAATTTAGTTTGATAAGAGTTCATTTTAATTTTTTAAGTGCAGTATATCGCTCATTTCAGTCAATGATGTGGATTTTCCGTTTGATACTCAACTCCAATGGACCAAACGAGTGCTCCGCTCACTCTGCTGTAGGGTAAATATATACATATATAAAAAAAAAATAATTAAATTTAAATTTACTAAATTACCGTATATACTCGAATATAAGCTGACTCCCCGACTTCAGAGTTTGAAAATTGGTAAAATGCAAAACCATGTATAAGCTTATCCAAACTTAAGCACTTAAAGTTTGATAAAAATTCAATGTCCAATGCAAATACTAATGATGAAACTGATTTTGAAAAATTATTAGATCAAGCGGAACATCTCCAGTGCCAAAAAAGAAGAAAACCTGATTCTGATACTGAAAAAAGTAAACCTACAAATATATCGCAAATAGCATATTTCAAGATGGAATTTAACAAAGCTCTAATAGAAGTTGAATGTTTTGACAGAAAATCTAAATTAAATGTTAGAGAGGCCATCTCTCCCTGAAATTGTAAAAGATGCTGCACTTCTAGTTACAGCTCTGCCTCCAACACAGATCAGCATAGAGAGTATTTTCCTCACTCCGTTTGATCAGAGAACTGCAATGACAGATGAACTTACTGAGGCTATTTTGTTTGTTAGAATCAATGCTTAAATTTAATTTTGGTATTTGCCTATTTGGTATGTAATTAAAATTTAAAACTCTAAAAGGAAGCTTTTACATTTTAATCCAGTGTTAATTTTATTTTAATAGACATCTATATTAGTTAGAACTTGGAATAGTTACTTAGAAATTATATTTAAAGTAATTTTGGCATGACTAAATGCTTCCAAGGAGAAAGATTTTTTTTTTATTATTCAAATTTCAACAGCAATAAAACAAATCATGTAAAATTTTAGAAGAACAAGCATTTCTCTTTTCAGTGTATTAAAGTTGCTCCTTGTTATCTCATTTGTTGATTTTGTAAATTGTAACAACCTATACACAGCCCAAATTTTTGATTATCTCTCTTAAAAATTGTAAGAAAGTATGGGCCTACTTAGAATCTACAGCCAAAGTGCCATAAAATTAATGTAAAGTAGCCAGAACAATCACTTGCAATAATAAAATACATTTACAATATTAACTTTAACTATACAGGAGTTGTAATCAGACCTTAAAAATTTTAGGGAGTCGGAGTCGGATTTTTTTTTAAAGGTGGAGTTGGAGTCGGACCTTAAAAATTTTAGGGAGTCAGAGTCGGATCATTTACTATCTGACTCTGCAACCCTGTGTATAATAAGACGTTTCAATAAAATATATCATTTACACCAGGGGTTCTTAACCTTTTGATGACTCCAGATCTCCAATGGATTATCCAATATGATCCCATACCCTTTTCACTCACATTCCATCGTGTTCCATTCATGTGCTACCCAAACATAAATTAATACATTAAATAAAATAAATACCAGTACTCAAAGATTGAGTCCCATACCTCCAAGGAGTATGGATACCCTGGTTAAGAACCCCTAATTTATACTATCTTAGAAATATTTTTACAATCATTTTTAAATATACAATATAAATTTAATCCTAAATCTCACACTGAAACAGATATTTTATTTTATTGAGCTGAATTCAATTTTTCAAATCATGAAAAATCAGGAAAAACTGCTGGTCAGAAAGAAAGAAAAATATAAATTATAAGATGTCAAATTTCTTTTACAAAATATCTTATATGGGTCATGCAAATCTTTTTAATAGCAACAAATTTTAATAGATATTTTTACTGTTATTGAAATTGTTATATAATTAAAAAATTAAGAAAATTTTTATTTTTTGATTTATATTACAATAAAATAAATAAATAAACATAATATATGCCAAATAAATGCTTGATACTTATAATGGATATTTAATAATTTGAAATAAGTTTTGATTAATATTAGCCCCATTTTGGAATTAATAATTAAATTATGAGTATTGTTTATTGTATAACAACCTTTATTCTGGAAGGAATACATTAGAAGGAAAAACTTATAAAATTAAAATTCTTATATAAATTATAAAATAAAATTACATTTTTTAATTTCTTATGATTTTCCAAATCCAATAAATTCTAGCACTTATTAGAAATTTTAACATATGAAAATATTTTATTAATTGTAATGTTTTTAAATTATTAGGTATATAGGTAGAATTTATTGGATTTGGAAAATACAATAAGACTCTACTTAACACTGCTCTGTTTAATGCTGTTTTGATATAATGCATTTTTTCCCAAATTCCATATTTTTTATTGATTCACTTTGCACAATCTGAAATTGCAGTGGATTTCTCAAAACAAGTTTAGCCACTGTTGTGGAAATTATGGATCAGTTTATATAAAATGATCCAAATTTTGATAGAAGTTCAAAGGCAAGACAAAGTGTCATGGGTGCAATGTCTTGCCATCATTGCTTACTGAATGAAAGAGGAAAAGGCAAATGATATTACATGACTTCTTAATGAAAAAACAAAAAGTGTCAAATGAGGAAGAACCTTCCTCATCACAAATATAAATTATTTACTCAAATATTTTTGATTTTCACGAATGATTTATGAATACAAATTGATATTAGCAATAAAAATGACTATAGTTAATGTAAATACAATAGTAATAATACATATTACAAAATAATATAAAAAAAAATGGTATGCATATTTTATTCACTATTCTGTTTCTAATTAACTATTGAAATAACTAAAGCACTTTTTAGCAGTCCATAAAACTTTACTAACCAGAGGTTAACTTCAGAGAAACGTTTTCAACTATTTAATAGTTATTTTCGACTCCTAAATGCTTGAATCAAGCATTTAGGAGTTGAAGATGACTATTGAAATTACTATTGATGACTATTGATTGCTGAAAAGTGCTTTAGTTATTTCAATAGTTAATTAGAAACCTAAGGATAGCAGTTATTGTTAGTTTCAATGGTGTATTCTGTTTCGCCTGTTCCCATTATTTACCTGTTCAGATGACCTTGTTTAAAGCTGTTTCATTTAATGCTTGGTTTTTTGGAATGTATCCCCATATTAAATGAGGTCTTACTGTAATTTAAAAGATAAGCAGAATTAAGTAAATAACTATTCTTATGATTTCTTTTTTTATATTGATAAATATTTAAACGTTTTTGGCGATTAGGCCATCATTAGGTTACCTTCTACCAGCAATAGAATACAATAGACTGATGATGCCCTAATCACTGAAAACATTTGTATCTTTAAAATAAAAAGAAACTTAACTGTTAATAATTCTGTTTGATCTTTGAAATACAAGTATAAAGGTCTTTTCACACATATCAGTTCAGTATCAGTGACATCAGTAACGTATCAGTGACATCTGTTCATACATATCCATGCAGTTTGGTCAATTTATAATCAGTGGTTTTTGAGATGGCTCAGTTTATGGATGAGGAATTGGCTACAGTTGCTATAATTTTGGATAAAGAAAAAGTGAATCAGTCTAAAAAAAGAAAGTGGGTACATGAAGCTTGGAAAAAAAGGGAAAGCGAAGGAGAGTTTGCTATGTTATAGCAAACTCTCCTTCGCTTAGGAATTAGAGGACAATAGAAGGAAAATTTTTTGAATATTTTAGAATGTCTGAAGATTATATACTCTAATAGAGACTAACTAAGGATAAATCATATAATATGTTATGTTGATGAATCAATTCGATCAATTGTTTGCCATTTATTTCTGTAGCAAGTAGGAGTGGACTGGCCATAAGAATGTTCTGGCAAATGCTAGAAGGGTTGAAATGCCGTCGTAACAATATGGGCCAGCAGTCGACAAACCAATTTTTTATATCATGCGCTGCACTTTCAATATAATGTATATTTGTTTCAGATTCTTCTTCATTCATTTTTATTCAAATTTATCAATATTTTAGTATTTGCACACAAATAAAGACTTGTATTTTAGGTAATTAGGCAATTACTTTTATTTTGTTATTAAAATTTGTTTTGTAAAAAATACTATGTATTTCATTTATTTAATATATATTACAGATATATTGTTGCAAGGACATTAAGATGTAAAAATAAAATAAAGACAGGAGCATTACAAAAATTTTATAAAAAAAATTATTTAATTTTTTGAAATACTCCTGTCTTTATTTTTTTTCCTATATCTTATGGCAAAATGTCCTTATGTTGATACTAGTTAGCCTCTGGTCACTATGTGCCCAAATATACCAAAAACGAAACATTTGTTTCTTATCTGTCAAATTTGAGATTTTTTATTTATTTATTTAGCATAACCTTATATATAATGCTTATGCTTGTTTTTTTCTCCAGACCAAACTTTGAAATTTTTTTCACATGAAATTGGCAACTAATAAAATATCAATTTACCTTTTCGGTTATTTAGATAATAATTATAATTTTTATCTTAAAATAAAAAATTATAATTTCTGAAATGAAACTCGCACTAATCGAGGCCTACCTGTATACGAAATATAGTTGTATTCACTCTTTATTAATCTCTACGAACTCATAAACCCATAAAATGTGACAATATGATACTCTTTTAATTTACAAATGGCATAATGCAAAACAATCAAAATAAAACCCAAAAAAAATTTTTTTGTTTTCGTTTTCATTTAAAAACCATGTAAAAGCGAAACTGTGTAAATTGAGTGCTGTGCAAATCGAGGGTTAGATGTATATCGTTTCTAACTATTTAAGGCTAATGATAGTAAGTAATAAATAATATCAGTTATCTAAATTTATGAAAAGGCCCTATGGTGTTATTAGTTAATTTATGAGTTTCAACTCTAAGTGATAAATTTTTGACTTTTGGAGCCATATTTAGGCTATTTTATGGAAAGTATTGTGGTCTAAGCATAGGATTCTGATTAATGATTAAAATATAGTTCTATAGCCTAACTCATAGGCCTAGCGGCTAGCACTCTTACACATCAAGTTATAAGAAATAAAAAACAGATAATGCAAGAGGGTTATTGAAGTTAGCTTAAGGTATCTGCTCTAATGCCAATGTAACATACTAATTTAGTTTGACAAGAGTTCATTTTAATTTTTTAAGTGCAGTATGTCGACTCATTTCAGCCAATGAAGTGGATTTTCCGTTTTATACTAAACCAATGGACCAAACGAGTACTCTGCTCACTCTGCTGGAGGGTAAATATATACATATTTAGAAGAAAAATTAGAATTAAATTTAAATTTACTAAATTACTGTATATACTCGAATATAAGTTGACTCCCCGACTTCAGAGTTTGAAAATTAGTAAAAATGCGAAACCCGTGTATAAGCCTACCCAGACTTTAGCACTTAAAATTCGTAAAATCCAAAATCCAATGCAAATACTGATGATGAAACTGACTTCGAAAAATTTTTAGATCAAGCAGACCATTTCAGTGCCAAAAAAGAAGAAAATTTGAGTCTGATACTGAAAAAAGTAAACCTACAAATATATCACAAATAGCATATTTCAAGGTGGAATTTAATAAAGCTCTAATAGAAGTTGAATGTTTTGACAGAAAACTAAATTAAATGTTAGAGAGGCCATCTCTAAATATCCTGAAATTATAAAAGATGCTGCACTTCTAGTTACAGCTCTGCCTCCAACACAGATCAGCGTAGAGAGTATTTTCCTCCCTCTGTTTGATCAGAGCTGATCAGAGAACTGCAATGACAAATGAACTTACTGAGACTAATTTGTTTATTAGAAATAATGCTTAAATTTAATTTTGGTATTTGGCTATTTGGTATGTAATTAAAATTTAAAACTCTAAAAGGAAGCTTTTACGTTTTAATCCAGTGTTAATTTTATTTTCATAGGCATTTATACTAGTTAGAACTTGAAATAGTTACTTAGAAATTATATTTAAAGTAATTTTGGCATGACTAAATGCTTCCAAGCAGAAACATTTTTTTTTATTATTCAAATTTCAACAGCAATAAAACAAATCATGTAAAATTTTAGAAGGACAAGCATTTCTCTTTTCAGTGTATTAAAGTTGCTAACTGTTATCTCATTTGTTGATTTTATAAATTGTAACAACCTATATACAGCCCAAATTTTGGATAATCTCTCTTAAAAATTGTAAGAAAGTATGTGCCTACCTAGTATCTAAAGCCAAAGTGCCATAAAATTAATGTAAAGTAGCCAGAAGAATCACTTGCAATAATAAAATACATTTACAATATTAACTTTAACTATACAGGAGTCGGAATCAGACCTTAAAAATTTTAGGGGAGTCGGATTATTTTAAAAGGTGGAGTTGGAGTTGGAGTCAGACCCTACAAATTTTAGGGAGTCGGAGTCGTATTTTTTTAAAAGGGGAAGTCGGAGTCGGATCATTTACTATCCGACTCTGCAACTCTTGTTGCATCATGACATTTTAATGCTTATAAGTCTGGAATTTTGTTTAAGTAGCCTTATTTATTCCAATAATGAACTGGATTTAAAACATTTTTTTAACTTATAAAAAAAATTATCTATTTATTTCAATGAATGTCATGTTGTTCTACTGATTGAAAATGATGGAGTTGGCTTACACACAAGTATATATGGTATATAAAAATTATCAATTCAAACTATTATATTTATTAGGAGAATAAGTACAGCTCAATGGCAGGTTGATACATTTGTTAGTTGATAGTTGATATAGTAATATTTTGAACTTTATATTATATTTATTCTTAACTTGAAGAAAAAAGTTCTGTTGAAAAGTTTAATCTACATTCAATGATATTTTGCTTAAAATATCTACATTATATATATATAGAAAATAAAATTATTTAGAAAAAAAATAATTAAAAAATTCAATATATCAATCAATACATTATTATTTTCTTTATTTTATATCATAAAATTTTACTTAAATTATAATAAATAAATATACCTCTTTATGAATATAATCTAAAAATGTAGTTGGATCAAGACGATGCTCAGTAATATTTCCCACATTGCTATAAAGTCTCTCCCTCTCAATATAATATGCTCTATCTCTTTTGGATAATTTTTCAATATTTTGAGTGATAGCCATTAAATCTATTTAAAAGTCTTTAATTATTAATTAATGAATTTTGAAAGTTATTATTCATTTTTAAATTTTTATATATAAAATATAAAGTATGATAAACAGAATACATACAATTAATTTTATTACAGTGAAAGCCTTTACGATATTCTTCTCCAGTAGCTCTTTCAATTATTTCACCAGAATATGGATTACGAACAACACGAGGTAATCGGTAACCTGGTCGGCAACGGCACTGATATCCTCCTCTTCGAAACCCATAACCATGAATAGGTTCACACTATTATTGTTATTATTAATATTAATTAATGTTGCATATTGGCAATGTAAATTATAATCTCAAAATTTTTGTGATAAAATTTCATTTAAAAAATATATTAATGTCATTTATGATTTTAAAAGTTTGGAAGAAAAAAAAATAAATTTTTAATTTTTAATAAAGTTTAATAATATAAATTCTTACAAGGTATTAAAATTTGATATAAATTTAATTATATTGAATATATATTTTTAATTATATTTGTTTATTAAATTCAACTAATATTGATATTTACATATTAATAATATCAACTGAAAAACAAATTTTATTGAAAATCAATAATTTAGATTATATAATCTTACTACTAAATAAAAAGAATTGTAATATTCAATTCATTATAATAATGAAAATTACCGAATTTCTTTTATAAAACTTGAAGTTGGAAAAAACTGAAGTGAATGGAAGCTATAAAATTGAAATTCAATAGGTCCTGATTTACACAGATAATTCATCCACATAAATTTCACATAAATCAAAAACCACAAAAGTCCAACAATGCATAAATTTGACACATTAATAGTCCTCAACCTATGATTATTCATTATTATGATGGTGATGTAATAAATACTGTGATTGGTCAATACAATTCAATGAGTTTAAGTCCCTGATCAAATGGTCTGATATATGGGAAGCATTATTTTTTTTGTGTCTAGTTTTTGTAATTTTATGTTCTTTGTCCTTATTAAGATAATACATAGTATCCTAGCAATCATTAGTGGTGAAAAATCCATAAATTATAGGCCTTTCTGACTTTCAACCAAATCCAATTTACAACAGTCATAAATCGAGGACCACCTATATATGAATGGGTTCATTAGTAAATGAAATGGTCAAATGAAATTTAGAACTATGTATAATAAGTATAGATAAGAAAATTTAATGCCCCAAGTGACCCAATTTACTTTTTTTTGCATAAAAGTAAATTGTTTAATGAATTTTTCATCTGTAATTTACGAAAATTCAATATAAATAAAGACTTGTGCATCTGCATATCTCTAAAAATCAACTAACTGCATAAGTTGGGGACCTATTGTATAAGTAATACTTTTAATTTCAAAATTTTTTTAAAATTTTAATATAAAAACAAATATTACCAAATAAATACAGGAAAACCAGTGCTAGGTGGCCAGCTTTTGGCAGCTGAGACTGTGGCTAGCCATCAAGCACAAGTTGGCAACAGTTAGCTGCAAATTTCTTTATTAAACATAAAAGTTTAAAATACAAAGTTTATGATACAATTTCACATTGTTAATTAAATCTAAGGAAAGAAATCACTAATTAAAGTCTGTTTTCCAGATTTTTTCACTTTAGAATGCTCAGCTAATAGATCTAACAAATTAGCAGAATACCCAATAAGTTGAATAGATCCAAGTTTTTCAGTATAACTTTGGATATTAAAGAGCTGATGCAATTGCTTATGGGTATGAAACTCCTGTAATTGGGTCATAACTAACAGGTTCATCTTTGTCACTAATTATGACTTCATTTGATTCAGTTGTGTCAAAAGTAAAGTTCTTTATTATAGCTGCAGCATTATCATCATCCTCTGGCTCAACAACTGATTCCAGATTGTCAAAAGTAACATAGTCATTCTGCTCATCAGAATCAGGCAGATCATACCCTAAGATATTATCAGAAGAATCACTTTGTTCATTTTCCAAAAAATTAAGTGTTTTTGGCATTTTAAAACCTGCTTTTCAGAAACAATTGTGAATCAAACTGACTGCAATTTCTGTCCATGCTTGCTTTATCCAATATATAACATTTTCCATACTAACATTGTTTGAGATCTTTGCGATATTAAATTCATCATCATCAACAAATACAGAGATGCGCTGCAATAAGAGTCTTCTGTAGTATGCTTAAAGTTGCTAATTAAGCCCAAGTCAAGAGGCTGTACAAGAGATGCTGTATTTGGATGAAAGTAGACCAACCTGATGTTTGAGAATTGCTTTCCTGGATGATGATGGGCTGAACAATTATCGAGAAGCAGCAAAATTTTTCGATTCCCTATGAATCAATTTTGAATCCCATTCTTGCAAGTAACATTCAAAGATGTTCCTAGTCATAAAAGCAGGAGTCGGATTATTTTAAAAGGTGGAGTTGGAGTTGGAGTCAGACCCTACAAATTTTAGGGAGTCGGAGTCGTATTTTTTTAAAAGGGGAAGTCGGAGTCGGATCATTTACTATCCGACTCTGCAACTCTTGTTGCATCATGACATTTTAATGCTTATAAGTCTGGAATTTTGTTTAAGTAGCCTTATTTATTCCAATAATGAACTGGATTTAAAACATTTTTTTAACTTATAAAAAAAATTATCTATTTATTTCAATGAATGTCATGTTGTTCTACTGATTGAAAATGATGGAGTTGGCTTACACACAAGTATATATGGTATATAAAAATTATCAATTCAAACTATTATATTTATTAGGAGAATAAGTACAGCTCAATGGCAGGTTGATACATTTGTTAGTTGATAGTTGATATAGTAATATTTTGAACTTTATATTATATTTATTCTTAACTTGAAGAAAAAAGTTCTGTTGAAAAGTTTAATCTACATTCAATGATATTTTGCTTAAAATATCTACATTATATATATATAGAAAATAAAATTATTTAGAAAAAAAATAATTAAAAAATTCAATATATCAATCAATACATTATTATTTTCTTTATTTTATATCATAAAATTTTACTTAAATTATAATAAATAAATATACCTCTTTATGAATATAATCTAAAAATGTAGTTGGATCAAGACGATGCTCAGTAATATTTCCCACATTGCTATAAAGTCTCTCCCTCTCAATATAATATGCTCTATCTCTTTTGGATAATTTTTCAATATTTTGAGTGATAGCCATTAAATCTATTTAAAAGTCTTTAATTATTAATTAATGAATTTTGAAAGTTATTATTCATTTTTAAATTTTTATATATAAAATATAAAGTATGATAAACAGAATACATACAATTAATTTTATTACAGTGAAAGCCTTTACGATATTCTTCTCCAGTAGCTCTTTCAATTATTTCACCAGAATATGGATTACGAACAACACGAGGTAATCGGTAACCTGGTCGGCAACGGCACTGATATCCTCCTCTTCGAAACCCATAACCATGAATAGGTTCACACTATTATTGTTATTATTAATATTAATTAATGTTGCATATTGGCAATGTAAATTATAATCTCAAAATTTTTGTGATAAAATTTCATTTAAAAAATATATTAATGTCATTTATGATTTTAAAAGTTTGGAAGAAAAAAAAATAAATTTTTAATTTTTAATAAAGTTTAATAATATAAATTCTTACAAGGTATTAAAATTTGATATAAATTTAATTATATTGAATATATATTTTTAATTATATTTGTTTATTAAATTCAACTAATATTGATATTTACATATTAATAATATCAACTGAAAAACAAATTTTATTGAAAATCAATAATTTAGATTATATAATCTTACTACTAAATAAAAAGAATTGTAATATTCAATTCATTATAATAATGAAAATTACCGAATTTCTTTTATAAAACTTGAAGTTGGAAAAAACTGAAGTGAATGGAAGCTATAAAATTGAAATTCAATAGGTCCTGATTTACACAGATAATTCATCCACATAAATTTCACATAAATCAAAAACCACAAAAGTCCAACAATGCATAAATTTGACACATTAATAGTCCTCAACCTATGATTATTCATTATTATGATGGTGATGTAATAAATACTGTGATTGGTCAATACAATTCAATGAGTTTAAGTCCCTGATCAAATGGTCTGATATATGGGAAGCATTATTTTTTTTGTGTCTAGTTTTTGTAATTTTATGTTCTTTGTCCTTATTAAGATAATACATAGTATCCTAGCAATCATTAGTGGTGAAAAATCCATAAATTATAGGCCTTTCTGACTTTCAACCAAATCCAATTTACAACAGTCATAAATCGAGGACCACCTATATATGAATGGGTTCATTAGTAAATGAAATGGTCAAATGAAATTTAGAACTATGTATAATAAGTATAGATAAGAAAATTTAATGCCCCAAGTGACCCAATTTACTTTTTTTTGCATAAAAGTAAATTGTTTAATGAATTTTTCATCTGTAATTTACGAAAATTCAATATAAATAAAGACTTGTGCATCTGCATATCTCTAAAAATCAACTAACTGCATAAGTTGGGGACCTATTGTATAAGTAATACTTTTAATTTCAAAATTTTTTTAAAGTTTTAATATAAAAACAAATATTACCAAATAAATACAGGAAAACCAGTGCTAGGTGGCCAGCTTTTGGCAGCTGAGACTGTGGCTAGCCATCAAGCACAAGTTGGCCACCAGATACAGTTAGCTGCAAATTTCTTTATTAAACATAAAAGTTTAAAATACAAAGTTTATGATACAATTTCACATTGTTAATTAAATCTAAGGAAAGAAATCACTAATTAAAGTCTGTTTTCCAGATTTTTTCACTTTAGAATGCTCAGCTAATAGATCTAACAAATTAGCAGAATACCCAATAAGTTGAATAGATCCAAGTTTTTCAGTATAACTTTGGATATTAAAGAGCTGATGCAATTGCTTATGGGTATGAAACTCCTGTAATTGGGTCATAACTAACAGGTTCATCTTTGTCACTAATTATGACTTCATTTGATTCAGTTGTGTCAAAAGTAAAGTTCTTTATTATAGCTGCAGCATTATCATCATCCTCTGGCTCAACAACTGATTCCAGATTGTCAAAAGTAACATAGTCATTCTGCTCATCAGAATCAGGCAGATCATACCCTAAGATATTATCAGAAGAATCACTTTGTTCATTTTCCAAAAAATTAAGTGTTTTTGGCATTTTAAAACCTGCTTTTCAGAAACAATTGTGAATCAAACTGACTGCAATTTCTGTCCATGCTTGCTTTATCCAATATATAACATTTTCCATACTAACATTGTTTGAGATCTTTGCGATATTAAATTCATCATCATCAACAAATACAGAGATGCGCTGCAATAAGAGTCTTCTGTAGTATGCTTAAAGTTGCTAATTAAGCCCAAGTCAAGAGGCTGTACAAGAGATGCTGTATTTGGATGAAAGTAGACCAACCTGATGTTTGAGAATTGCTTTCCTGGATGATGATGGGCTGAACAATTATCGAGAAGCAGCAAAATTTTTCGATTCCCTATGAATCAATTTTGAATCCCATTCTTGCAAGTAACATTCAAAGATGTTCCTAGTCATAAAAGCACTTTGATTTGCATGCCAGTAGATTCCATGCTTTTTTGGGAGATCATCTGAATTAATATTTTTAAAACATCTTGGTTTAAAGTTTCAATTTATGACAAAGGTTTGCACTTCCCTTCACTAATTTGGTTAATGCATAACACAACTGTGATATGCTGCTTTGCGAATTTTACACCATGTTGATCGTCACTGCTACTGACAGAAATTTTTTGGCACTGCTAAGTAAAAAAAGCATAGTTTCATCTCTATTAAAAATATCTTCTGGTTTATAGTCTTCAACTGTATCATTTAGAGATTCAACCCACTTTTCTGCAGAATCATGGTCTGCAGTCTTACTCTCACTGCTTAATGTTGTGTGTTTGTAGTTTTTGTGTAACAAGAAAGGCATGAGCCATCCACCACTTGCAGAAAAGTTTTTTCACTGATGCTTGAGAAAAAATAATTGCTTGGTCTTTAAGCATTGTTCCTGAAACTGGGATCTGCTTTGCTCTTAAAGTCTCTCAAACCATTGTTGTGTCATTTGATTTGTCTTCTTATACTTAAGCTTGACATTAACTCACTTCCTACCTTGGCTTAAAGTCCGTTTGAACTCTTCAGTGACCTATAGTTTTCTCTTTAAAATGTTCTAATTTGGCCTTTGCCACATCCAAAGTCTTTTGCTAATTCACACGAACCAATATTAGGTTTTGATTCTTTAGTTTTAATTATCTTGTATTGCTGTTTCAGATCAAGGAAATTGGATTTGCTCTTATTTACTGACATCATAAAGCAGTCTACTTGCATTAAAATGATCATTTATAGTTAAACTGCACTAAAAAATTCACTTAACAGTTTAATTGCATGTATTGAATAGCAGATCTAAAATCTAAACCAGAATTGTCAGATGTCAAAAATTTTTATTGCTTAACAACCACAAAACTATAGCCTAAAACTAATTCAAAATTATGGAGAAAACAGAAAATGAAATGTTAATTTCAAATCCTAATTACTGTTATACACAGATGAATGATCAATTTTCAGTATTGCACAGGTTGCAATACTGCACTTTTATTATTTTTACAATTTTTAATATTTATTTAATATACTGTACTTGAAAATAATAATTAATTTTATTTATAGGTAAATATGTAAATAAACACAGTATTTTCAATGTGAATCACTTAATGACAAATTTATACCAATTTTTAACTAAAATGTTAAAAAATATTTTATTTCAAAACAATTTATATACAGTGTAGTATTCTAAAACATTGTATTAAAAATTATCTAACTCAATAAGGCATGAAAATTGCCCATCTGGCATTTCTGAACAAAACATGATTTGCTGGCCATCCAGTAGATGCTGCACTCAAGGTGCCAAAATTAAATATCACTAGCCATGGCCATTTTACACAGTTTAAAAATCCCATAATATACTTGGGCAGATATTAAGGTGGCCACAACTTGTAGGTTGGCCACTTAACTCAGGTGGCCATAAGCACAAGTTTTCCTGTATATATTTTTGAAATCTATTTATTTTGATTTCCCCAGTAATTTAAATTCCAACTATTTTTGAGAATAAATTTTTAATGGCTTGCCTGTGATTACCACATTTTAGTAAAGCTTTTGGTAATATATCATTCTCGTATTTCTTTAATAATTAAATACCGGTACATTATTTTTAAAACATAGATTTTATTATTCTGTTATTTATACAGTTTTCTATATATTGAAAATAATAAGGTCAGCAGAATATAATTTTAATGGTATTGCAGCTATTATTAGTGCAATATCTCCAATATCATAACATTTTTATTTAAATATTAAATTATCTAAAAAAATTTTTCTTAGTAAAAGAAATTAATAATTTCAAATATAAAAGTATTAAAATTAAAAATTAGTAAATGAGCTTTGAAATATCATTTTTCCTTGGAATTTTAAAAGTAAATGAACTACAATATTTACTGGAAATAGATAAACAAAAAATGTGGCAAAAATAAATTTTCATTATAAAAATATTTTATGGTTTATATATTAAAATAACTTTGAAACTTAATTTAAAATTGTGCAAATCAAATTTTTAAAATATAAATGATGATATTAAAAACATATTAGAAATATAAGAAGCAAAAATATAATTAAAATTACCTCAGTAGTATCTTTTTTACATTTAGCAGTATTTTCAAAATAGTTTGGATAGGGATTTCCTTTTCCAATCGGACACTGGTTAATATCAATTCGATCAAAATCCAACTCCATCACTGCTACACCAACATACCTGAAAATTCAAAATTTTTCTTGTGAATTAGATTTACTACATTGAAAACAAAGTGTTTACATTTCTTTAAAATCATTTGAAGAATTCTTATATGTAATAGTGTTTCTCTGTCACAACTAGTTGTTTTTTTTTTTTAAATTTAACACCAAAAATTAAATATTCAAAATATAATCTTTAACAAAGTACAGAATACTATCAATCTTTATCTATTAAGTTTTTTATTAAAAACAAGTTCTAATTATATAAAACATATCAACTATTTCATATTTATAAAATTTAATAGAAGAAAATAACTGATACAGTGAAAATAACCTATACAGTGAAGTGAGAGTTAATTCAAAAGACTCTTTTGAATTAAAAGCATTTCACCATATAATTATTTTCTTTTAAGGTATTTAATTTGATAAATAAGAACTATATTGCATGTTTTTACATAATTATAGAAAACTAATAGATTTATGTTAACTATGATTTATGTTATGGAAATTTTGGAAATAGCAAAATTATGGTAAAAATTAAAAAAAAATTAAAAATGAAAAAATATTGTTTATTGTCGATAAAATTATACAGTTTGGTATAATTCAAAATATTATACCTTTAATTGTAAAGTCAAAATATTTAAAGAGAAGGAGTAACCACAACAAGCACTACGAACATGCTACTACTGGTACAACCTACATATAAATAACAGTGGAACTGCACAACAGGCAGTGCCGCTTTATGTTAATAGCTCACATCCATGCATATCACTATGTGCATATGCTTGTGCAAGCAGCATATGCATGTAGTGACATACTGCTTGCACAAACATATGCTGTACACAAGAGTACGCTAGCCATATTGCTGTGCAAGCAGCAGTATGGCTAGCATACTCTACTTTCCTAAGTGCTACAAGATAGATTTTAATTATTTTTTATACAAAATAAAATAATTGTATATGATAAAATTAAATATTACAAGCAAACATAAATAAATTAATAAATATATTTATATATTGAGAAAAATTGGGGGTGCTGCAGTTCTGCAATGCCTATGCATGAGCTGCCCCTGAAAATAAAACTTATTTAACAGATTACTTTGAATTTTAAAGTTTTTAAAAAATTTTCTTATTATGAACTATTAAGCTACTTTATAATCAGATTTATTTTATTGTAGTTTGATTATTATAGGACTGGTTTTAATCCATTAATTCAATAACAATAATATAAATAATTTTAGATACTGAAATAATTAAAAAATTTAAATAAATATTGAAACAGTTAAAATTTAAAATAATTTAAAATCTATAGCATCTATATTGTGCAATTTCTTGACAAAGACACTATATGAAAACAATTAAAAACATTATACTAACTTGAGACCATACTTATTATAATAAATAAATATTTTTATTTGGTCCATCATTTTTGATAGGCAAAACTTATTAGTTTTAAAATATTTTTGGAAAACTTACGTAGGTATTTCAATATGTCGCCATCCAGTATGACGAGGATAGATATCAGGAAATGGAACTGATGCACCAAACAACCATTTATTTGATCTTCCACAATCAAAATATGGTTTATTCCATTTTACAGGACCAGGATTATCAGATGCAGCTAAAACATATATTTAATAATTTAATACTTAGAATAATAAATTTATCAAAAGTAATCATGAAGAAATTTGTATATATTTTTTCAAATGAATATAAAGTGTTTGATAAAATGGCCAATGGATTTCAATACTGAAGTTAATTTATATAGATAAATTTATTAATATTTAACGTTTAAATATTATATTAATTATATTATATATACTCATTTATAAGCCGAAAAATTTTTCAAAAATAAAATTCTGAAGGAGGGAGGTTGCTTATAATGAGGCAATCAAAAATTAGAAAATTTTTAAAAGACTCATAGTGTTCCCATTGCACTTTCATGGCAGCTACATGATCTCCCACATTTATTAATAAAGATCATCCTACTGATTCTTTCAAATTTTTTGTTAAAAATATATGAATATGTATTGCATTGTATTATAGAATGAGAACAAGGTCTTACTCAGAGGTTTAGCTTTTAGAAAGAGGTAGTAGGGGAATAGGAGGAAGAGAGTACAGTAGAAGAGTTAGAAGAGAGGGAAGGGAATAAAAGAGAATAAATTGAACGAGTATGCAGAAGGCAACTTGAATAGATTCATATCTATATTCCTCTTGGCAAGCTGGCCTTTTGTAAAACAGAAGTTATTTTATGTAAAACTGCCTCTGTTTTGGTCAATCTTTTACTGAGTTGTAATAAATCAGTACATTTCCATTTAATATTAACTGAATGATGTGTACACTATTGCCACCATGTTTACTCTTTAAAAAGATCAGCCCATACATTTTAAATATTATTTATAAAGTGCCTGATAAATTAAATTTTTAAATTTATTTAAATATGAACATTCATACACATTTACATATTTTTGATAAAAGAGTTGAAAAGAAATCTGTATATAATTATATAAAATCCAAGGAATTTTTTCTGATAAAAAGTTTTGAATAAGAGGGTTGGCTTATACATGAAGTAAAAAAAAATTGGAAAATTTTTTGAAGATTGTAAGATTCACTGGTTTTCATTATGATTTGCATCAGCTGCATAATCCTCAATATTTGTTTCTAATAAAAATCATTATATTACTGATATTTTGATTTTTTTGTCAAAAATATGTGGATGTGTCCATAAGTTATATGAACAACTATTTAAAATATAAATTTATTATTATTTTAAGCCTTTTTCCATAAAATTAGTAATATGAGGTTAGAGCCAGGGTGTAACAAGTTTACAAAACAATGTTTACAAATTAAGGCATATATACTTGGTATATTTTAAATATTGAAAATATAGGCTGTCCAAGACTTATTAAGTCTTATCTTTTTTGAAGTATTAGACTAATTATTACATAATTACTACAGTAAAATTAAAATCACATTATAAGAGGTCCTTGACTTATAAGAGTCTGATTTATGATGATCTATACTTACAATGGCTGCCATCAATGATTTTGCAATAATGGCAGCCAATTAGTCAGATGGCTGAATAATCATTATGATGGAAGCCTATTGTATTGTATTTCCTCTATGCAGTATTTTTATTTAATTTTGGATCTCATAGTTCCAGATCTTTTAGGTATCAAGGCTCAACCCATTCAACCCTATCTTAAATGCATGGAAGAGTGGAATTCAGATTCTATAATTCTGAAAAATTTCTGTTGGATCTGGCCTAGACATTGATTCTCCTACTGTAAAGTCCTACTGGCTCCACCACAGATATGACAGTTTGTAGTTGGATTTGGAATGGAAACCATTGTGTAGTAATCAGCTAATGATTAGAAAGTTGCATTAAAAATAATTGCTTATATTTTCTAGAAACCTTGTTAGGTTAATTTGAATTAAGCTATCAAGGATATTTTTGGTGATGGCAATTTTTAGATCCCACAAACTGTCCAAAATTTATAGTGAGATAGATCAGCCAGAAGATTGAAGGATGGGGTTCAACAAGCCTTGTCCCTTCCTGAAAAAATATGTGAGACCCAGAATTGAACCCAAATCTTTCAATATGGTAAATGACTGCTTTACATGCAGCTGACACTAGAAACTTGGACATAGAAAAATAATTTAAACATTTCATCTTTGTTTTTAGATTGTTTTCTTTAATTTTACTTATATAAAGTTTTGGTAGATACGAAATGCACAGTTTCCTCATTTTAAAAAATAAACAGCATTTATTCAACATTATTGTGAATGTAATCTCCATTTATAACATTGCATCTATGGAAAAATCATGTTCCGAGTTATGATGGATTCAAACTACAACCAAAATTTTTGAATACAACCTTATTGTAAATTGTGGATCTCCTGTATATGATATATATAAGCCTGCATTCAAGACAGAAGATAATATTATGTAATAACTATCATAATATAGTACAATTGAACTACATATTATAATACAATAGAGTACCGGTACTTACAATAATAATAAAAGAACTGAACATTAATCAATCTAACTAGGAGATATTAATCAAATAATCTAAAGCAGCCAAATTTATCCCTAGCATATTATTTTGGAATTAAACTGGAATTATTAAATAACAGATGGTGCTATCTTAACCTAAATTTAAATAATTAATTATTAATCCAACAGATACTGGCACTATAATGCAAATTAGAAATAATTATTAAAAAACAGCTTAATTCCAAAATACAGTAAAACCTGTCTAAGCTGGACACTACACAAGTCAGAAACCTGCTGAATGTGGAAAATATTTTTATTCCCAAACAACTTCCATAGAAATATCAAAGAAAATGTCTGTATAACATGAAAACAGAAAGTATTTTAAAATTTCACTGAATAAAAAACACTTGTATAAGATGGAAAAAAAAAAAAATTTTTTTTTCTATCTTATAAAGGTAAAAGTGGTTTTGAATTCTTGGTCAATCCTGAACAAGAAATGGAAGAATTTTCTGAGGTATTCCTTGATGAAGTTCAGATATTTATAGCAGAGCTTGAAGATATTAATATGCAGATAAATGCTGAAGAATATGTCAACATTGATAAAAAAATCTTTTTAACAGAGGCAGGTTATCAAACTATGAGTAATTTGATCCAATCAAGAAGAGAAGAAAATTCTAAAAATAAAGATGGCAATGAAAAAGGTTTGGGAAGAGACTTTCCAGAAATAGAAAAAATAAGAAATTTTGCTAATACTACAAATAAATTAGCTGTATTAGAAGAATTTTTGAACATCTCAGTTGCATGCATATTACTGTAATACTTTTGTAAATATGTACAATTATGGAAAGAGAAGCATATTTAAGTAAACATGCAAAACAAAAAACTCTTGACAAAATGTGGAAGTCGAAAGAAACTTTTGTAATTTTTGTACTTAAAGTGAAATTTTAAAATAAAACTTGTAGTTCAGTCCTACTTGTTACATGTTTTTCTAATACAGCATTATATGTCCAGTTTATTTGCTTTTCAAAAATACTCTATGCATTTTATTATATAGGCTAATACAGTAATTTGGTGCTGTATTTTATTTGTATATTACCAAAATATGCACTATTGCAATAATAATGTATTGTAAATGCATTGAATGTTGTTTTTTTATGCCAGAGTGAAACTTGTATAAGCTGGATAAAACTGTCTAAGGCAAAAAAATTTTTGGTCCCTTTGGATTCCACCTTAGACAGGTTTTACTGTACTGTGCTAGGGGTAAATTTGGATGCTTCAAATTATTTAATAGAAAACTATTAAAAGTTATTCATGGCATTACTACCAACAGTTTTCTATTGATAATAATGCCATAAATTGTATTTCTTATTCTTGCTATAATAGTTCTATGACCATCATTGCAACATTACTCTATAAATTATAAAAATCTGTTATATATTAAATTATTATGATGATTTGAACACTATTTGTAATTCTATAAAATAGATACTTTAGGAAGTAAATTATTCACTAGTTTATGACAGCTAATTTTAATCAGATTATCTTATAAAAATTAATAAGTATTTACTTTCTATTTATATATAGTCTAGCACATTTGGTACGACTGTTATTACACTTGTAGAGATTTTTATTGTACAGTGGGTGATCAGTTAATGAACAGTTCAGATAACAAACACTTTTGCTAAAGATTTTTACGTTTAGATAATGAACACGTCACAGAATAAACTGTGGGACCCGCAGACTGACGGAATGACAGGTTGGCTGGATGGCCTCCTAGTAAAGCTGTGGCTTACTATCTTGAAGGATCTGGGTCCCAGTCCTCCAATTTTTCAGAAGGGGAGGGTCTGGGCCCACCCGTTGAACCTCATCCTTCAACCATCCAGTTGACTCCATCATGGTTGTAGGCCAGATTTTGATGAACTCTATAAGTGACCACCACCAGATAAAAATATTTCATAAGGTTATGGAGGCTTAACTAACCTAACTGAATGACAGGCTTAAGCCTTGCGCATTTGTGGATTTATGGGTAAGAATGGGAGAACAGTAGTTTTTCCTGATTAAAATGAACTCGGAGACAACTTAAAACATATCAAAGATTATCAGCTTGAATCGAATCAGTCGATTGTAGCAACGGTTTGATTTGAATAGCTATGGAATCCCATGCAGGAACATTCTCAACAAGATTATTTGGACCAATTTTTAGTATATCATTTACAAAAGGAGGAACCACTATTCCATCCAAAGCTACATAAGTAGTTAAAGTAGTATTGTACTTATTTATCAACTTGTTTATACAGCAACCATTTCATCTTTTTGATATACTTCTTCCTAGTGGCTGATTGGGTATATTCTATATAGTTCTTAAAATGTGGCAAACAAGTTAGTAAATCTACAGAATTCATAACTTAAAATCCTTTCAAAGCAACCGTCGTCTTAAAGCAGAAATAATCCCTCCTTGCATCAGTTATCGCTGTTGATAAACGATGTTTCTTGGTACTAATTAATAAACTCTTCGACCTTACCGGGGCCATTAGTCTGTAAATTGACATTGGAAACACAGTTAAGTTTGCACGATGAGAGTTCCGATGGCAAATGGCAAAAGCAATTAGTAAGACAAATCAAAGATTTATTAAAGAAAATAAGTGAGAGATTTTACAATATTTTGGTGTTAGAATGGCACCCATATCAGGTTGAGGTCAATATGCTTAGGGATCTCTACAACAACAATGCTATTAATCATTTCCGAAAAATCCTGAAAAAAGAGAAAGGCAATCGACATCGGACATAATCTTTAATGGAAAATAAAAATAATAGATGAAAATGCAAGTCTATGTATGCATATATTATTGTTAGTACTAATAATACAGAACAGCACTAAATCGCAGCGTATTTTAAAAACATTTACTAAAACAATCCGAGCTAACGTTTTCGGCTATACAGCCATCTTCAGGCACTCTCCACTCAAAACATTTTAAGAAAGAACATACCGTTTCCCTAGCGATCTTTTAACATAAACAATGACGTCATCTGTAACTAGAAGAACAAATTCTTACACTTTCACATATAGCCATAAATAAGAAAAAACTTTCACTCGATTAAATACAATATTATTCCTAATTAAATAGAAAACTGTTAAATTAAAACAGTAACTCTATAATATTATCGTCCATATATAATCACGTGATCAGTCTAAAATGTGGCCTCACGTGATTATATATGGACGATAATATTATAGAGTTACTTTTTTAATTTAACAGTTTTCTATTTAATTAGGAATAAAATTGTGCTTAATCGAGTGAAAGTTTTTTCTTATTTATGGCTAAATGTGAAAGTGTAAGAATTTGTTGTTCTAGTTACAGATGACGTCATTGTTTATGTTAAAAGATCGTTAGGGAAACGGTATGTTCTTTCTTGGAATGTTTTGAGTGGAGAGCGCCTGAAGATGGCTGTATAGCCGAAAACGTTAGCGCGGATTGTTTTAGTAAATGTTTTTAAAATACGCTGCGATTCAGTGCTGTTCTGTATTATTAGTACTCATAATTTGTATAAGCAGTTTTCTATGGTTAAGTGTATATTATTGTTATTACATATAAATAAATATAGTAAGAAATTACAGTAAAACTTCGATCTAACGTTTTCCAAGGGAATGACGAAAAAAACATTAGATTGAGGAAAACGTTAGATCGGGAAATGGCAAAATAAAAATGACGTACGTATATAGGTAACGCAGACCTGCAAAATTTTGCAACGTGAAGAGACTACTAGTGAAATTTACAACCAAAAAAGTAGAAAATGTGCAGGCCTTGAGCGCACGTATTGTGATTTCAAACTGGCAAATATATTCGAAATAAAATAAAATTACTGTGTATAGTAACTATATTTTATAAAACGTTTATTGAACTGAACATCGGAATACAGTGCATTGTACTTAAGTACACTATGTGACTTACATAGGACATGTGAGAGGAAAGGACATAATAATAATTCTGTCAAACGTTACATCGAAAATTACTTACATGAGTTTGGTGATATAATGATCAGAAAATTTGAACGTTAGACAGAGGATAACATTAGATCGAAAAACGTTAGATTGAAACATTATAATGTTATTTTCCCCTATTTTTTGCCAGAACCGGAGAAAAAGAATGTTAGATCGAGGAAAACGTTAGATTGACGAACGTTAGATCGAAGTTTTACTGTATATAATTTTTTATTTATTTTTTGGAGGTCTCTAGAACAAATTAATCAAATTCCCATAAAAACAATTTTTTATTTATTTTTTGGAGGTCTCTAGAACAAATTAATCAAATTCCCATAAAAACCTATGGAAAATCGATGATCAGTTAACGAACAATTCGGATAACGAACATTATCTTGGAATGGATTATGTTTGTTAACCGATCACCCACTGTACATAGTTTGCCAGATTTTCTCAGCATGAACAGTATTTTTAACATTACCTCACAGTAAAAGCCCAATAGTATTAAATCTAGATAGTTATGTTATGATACTAATCCATCTCTCCCCAACTATCAATTTGGAGATTTAAAAATGGAGATATAGCAGATATGGAGACAAATATGGAAGGCATTATCCAATTTGAAAGCAACATAGTGTACCTCTTTGTGTCAAATTCTATTGGAGAGATTTTATTATTATTATATTGAAACAGTTTGTTTACGTATGCATTGCAGGGATTGAAAGAATAAAAAACACTAAACACTATTTTCAATTATATGATTTCCTGCCAAATTTGTAATATCTTAAAAGATATCAAACATATATAGTATTTGAAAATCTCAATAAAAACATGCATTGTATTAGGCAATAAAAATTTTTAATATAGATGATTTCAAATATCTACAAATAGGTCATTATCAGTTATGTAGCAATTCAACAAAAGTACATTTATTCATATTTAAAATATTTCTTAACTTACCTGGTGGCCCATGCCACACAAAAGTTTCATTAGTGCCATTGTGATGAGTAATTTGTACATGATAAGTGGTTTTTGAATCATGTCGTTTTGTTAAATCAGGAAGCCAAGCAGAATACCATTCATTAATTTTATATTCTTCTCTGGTATAATTGGCACTTATTGAATCAATAGGTATTGCTCCAAGATCAATTGCATCAATGGTATTTAAGGTGGATATTCTTTCCAAATGAAAGGGATCATTGAAGTCATCAGACCTTTATAGAAAGAAAAATTTTATAAGTATAAAATAAAAAATAAATAAATATTAA
>AYEL01071859.1:0-38119 GCA_000484575.1 Olivierus martensii
CCTACTTTTGTGCTGAAATTAATTTTATTAATCATCAATAGTAGGATGTATTATTATACGCTTAATTTTGTTTTGATCAAAAAATTGCATTGTTGAACGTGAAACATGTTTAGGATTGTTGTCCTGTTGAAAATAATACCTTCTGCCAAGGAGCCTGACAGCAGAAGGAATCATTTTCAATTGCAATATATACTGATATCTTTCAGAATTAAGGATTTCATCAATAATTTCAAGGTCTCCAGGACCGTTTGTACTCATGCAACCCCAAGGACCGTTTGTACTCATGCAATCCCAAAATAGTACACTACCACCACCATGCTTCACAGTTGGCACCAGGCAATCTTCTTTGAATTCTTTATTTTTGAAACGCCAAACAAACTGCCTACTATCACTATTGAAGAGGTTGATTTTTGTCTCATCAGACAATAAAACTTTCGTCACTATTGAAGAGGTTGATTTTTCTCTCATCAGACAATAAAATTTTATTTAAATAGGTTTCCGGTTCTTTGATATATTTTTTTCAAATTCCAAATGTGCATTTTTATGGCACTGCTTCAGTTATGGCTTCTTTCTCGCCACACAACCTCGGAGGTTACACTTATTTAAGTGCCGTCTAACTGTTCTCGAAGAGACATTGGCCACATTTCCCTCCCTAAATTCAGCCGTACTTGCCTCGAAGACTTCTTTCTATCATTTTATACAGTGATTTTCAACAAGCAAGTAGCTCTTATCACTCAATAATGATGGGCAACCTGCATGTGTTAAATTTGTTATAGTGCTATTGCGCTTCCATTTCTGGATGATTTTTTGTACTGTTGAAACAACAATCTGCAATCGGAAACTAATTTTCTTGTATTCATGGTCAGCTTTATGCAATTTTATAACTTTTTCATGCACATCTTGACTCCATTCCTTCGTTTTCCCCATCGTTATGTTGTTAACTTTGTTATGACGCTATGATGACAATATGTAAATTATTTATTATATATGTCACACGACATATTGCAGACGTTTTCCATTGAAATTATTTAAAACAAAAATAGAAAGAATAAGTTTATTTTTAAAATTTTTAGGGTATCAATACAATTGTCCACAGCAATTTTTAGGTTTATTTTTTCCCTATAACAATTTATGTAATAAATTTTATAAAATTTATCACTATAGCATAACTTATTACAGAAATTTCAATAAACATGGTTTGAAAACGTTACATTAACCTCAAACACTAATATTACCAAAATAATAAAAAAATGGAGGGGTATCAATACTTTTGTCCACCACTGTATTTAATCTAATTCAAATGTCCAACAATCAAGTTATTCACAAGAAACAAACTTTAAGTGCTACTTAATTCTACTACCTCCACTACCAATACAAACTTCAAGCAATCGTAGACCTTTACAAGAATTCTAATGTCACTTAGCCAACCTTATGTCAATACAATACCTTGTTGAGTCGTTGGTTGCGTCAGCTTTTATATCCGAGTGACGTACAGTCCCATGTTGCTTCATTTACGTAAATATACTTAACATGTTTAAATTTATTAACTTACAGAGTTATCAATTCATGTCATCCCTTTACAATTTAATTATATATGAATAAAGCCTCAATACAAGATCATTCTTACATTCTCGTATCGAATCAGTGGTAAAACTTATTTAGATTAGATGACATCATTAGCCGGGACAACTCTTCCAGAGGATGGTTTCCGATTCCGTAACATGTCATTGCTAACTACTACACCGGAGAGTGTGGAAGTAAGTCAACTCTTAAACTAAATATAATATGTTAGCTAATATTGAAAATATCAATAAATAATAAAAGAGTATAATAAAATAAAATAGGACAGGTCAGAGTTAATTTCCTCACAATTCATCCTCTTTACAAATTAATTATGCACCGAACAAAATATCGATAAGAGATCATTTTTATAATCTCACATCGGCTTGGTAAACTTATTAAGATTAGATTGCGTCAAGGACTGAGAGAGCTCGTTCAGAAGATGGCTTTCCGTTCCACAAACGTTATTGCTAAATACTGAGACAGAGAACATGGAAAGTAAGTTAACTCTTAAACTGAAATATAATATGTTAAACAATACTGAAAATAATGATAAATAATAATAGAGCATAATAAAATAATATCAGGATAGATCAGAGTTAACTTCTTCACAACCTACATAAATTCTCGATTTCAAACAACTTTGACGAAGCAGGAATCTGAAATTTGACTAGAATAGCGGAGATGGTAAAATTTCATAATTTTATTAAAAATTTCCATATTTTTATAAATTGCAATATTTTCATTATTTTTAATGTTAAATGCTTGAAATTTTCAGAATTTAGTCCTTTTATTATATAGTTTCTGATTGTGTAAAAAAATTTCCAGTTTTGGCAAATTTGGTCCTCTAAATTATTTTAATTCTGTATGCTTCGTTTTTCAACTAAAAAACATTATTCTTAGGTAAAATGAAATAATTTTTATGTATTTTATTCTCTAGCCCCTCTGTGATTATTTATCTTACAGTATAAACAGCTCTTGCTATATCTATCTGGAACACAGTAAAAAGCTCTAGTTGCAAGGCACAAACACTTTTTATTAATCTCAATTAATAAAAAGTGTTTGTGCCTTGCAACTAGAGCTTTTTACTGTGTTCCAGTGATTATTTATTTATTCTTAATTTGTTACATTTAAAAAAAATTACATTTCTTTTAATTTTTTCCTGTTATAGTGAATTGTAAAAATCAGTCATATTTCTCATTCAATAAAAATTTATTTTAAATTACGTAAACCAACTCAGCCAAACTTCCCCTGGTGGACAAAGTCTATATTAAATTTTTCTACGATTATTTCTGAATTAAAGGTATGGTGCCACGATCTGTTGAGTTAATAATTAATTAATTAAATTTAGAATTTAGAACTAAGGTGGTGCTATGATAGTAATTAAGGGTTTATACTATAATTTTTTAAAATAATTTTCCCAAAATAAAATTTTGCCACCACACCGGACTCAAACCAGGATCCTTGGAATAGCACCCCAATGCCTTAACCCAACGGTTCTTAAACTGTGGTTGTGGATCCCTAGGGGTCCGCGAAATTATAAAAAATGGTTGCAAACAGTTCAAGAAGACGATGAAAAGGCAAGAAGTGCGGAGCAATAAAAAATATAATTTTAAGGCAATGAATAAAACACAAACCTATTATTATTATGTTCTTTGATTTTTATATAATTTTTGTGATTTTTATGCGTGAGACCATTTATTAAAATAACCAGCAATATATTTTTACCAATATTTATTATAACGTAGTGCCTATGAGATTATTGAGCCACAAATTAATTCTCAAGAACGACGTAAAATGCCTAAGGTTGGGATGGTGTCTGCAAAAAAAAATGTTCAAGAGAGGATCCTAGACCACATAAGTTTAAGAACCATTGCCTTAACCAATAAGACCATGGTGACCTATGGCAGAATTCCATTTTGGCAGAGTTTAATGTAGACTTTGTCTGCCAGGGGAAGTTTGGCTGAGTTGGTTTATGTAATTTTAAATGGTTAATCCTCTGATTAGTGTTGATTAAACATTGATTTTATTATATCTTTACTCTGTATGGTGTTCTAATTGTCTTTAGCAAATACAAGGACGGGAGAGTTTTACGAAATCTAGATACCGTATTTGCCGGCGTATAAGACGCACTTTTTTTCTTTGAAAATAGGTCTGAAAAACGGGGTGCGTCTTATACGCCGATACTCAGTTTTTGATTACATTCATTTCTGGAAATTTCCTCTATTCGGAGTTATGCGATTTCTTTCTTGTTTCCTTGCGGAGTGTGGGAATATTAGTTACGTAGAGTTCAATGAATGCGCATGCGCTTTCATCGACGATCACAGCTAGGCCTAGCATTTCTCAAGTTTGTGAATGGGTCAAAGCTTCATGGGATGCTGTGAAAACAGAGACAGTGGTTAAATCATTTAAGAAATGTGGCATTAGTAATGCAATGGATGGTACAGAGGACAATTTGTTGTATGAGGACTCAGATGCTGATTTAGAAGAGGTTTCAAGTGACTCTTCATTTAACTCTGGAGATGAGTGTCTGGGTCTTGACGAAGAAGATTAAAAGGTGTTCTTTCCCAGATAGATTGGGTATTTGCAGAAAGTATTTGCTGTTTGTATTACTTTATATTTAAAATACTGTAAATTCATTATAATGATCAGTAATAAAGTTTTATCCTTCAAAAATGTATATAAAAAAGAGGGTGCGTCTTATGCGCCGGTGCGTCTTATACGCCGGCAAATACGGTAATTGTTTATAGTTGAGCATAATTGAGCTCCCACATAGACACTGCTGTGGCTTGTTCATTAATTGATATAAACATTCTGCTTTGTTTTCATCTCTCATATATTTTTATCTTCTTTAAAAGGTTATATACATATAATTTTTATATATAAGAGAAATCTAGTTCATAGTTTTATTTATAATTCTAGCTAAAGTGTTTTTCAGCAACATCTGTAAAGAAGGTGCGGCATTTGACATACCTCCTTCCTCTTTGCTAAAGTAATATTCATCAATGTTTTTTTATATAATTTATACAATTTAATTCAATCATTTTTATAAATATAAATATAATTTTGGTATAAAATATTACTCATAGTTGTTAATTTTCCTATTTATACTTTTTTGCGAAGATTTATCACAATGTCGCTATATTTTGAGACAAAATTTATTTAAAAATTTTTTTTAGTTTCAAATGAAGAAAATTTGATGATAAAATAATAAAATTCATAGCTCAGAAATGCTTTGAGAAATATATTATTATAATAGAAAATAGATGTTATTTTAAGTATCATCTTAGTTACTTTTTAGAAGTATCATTAACTAAAAATATGAATTTATTATGTCTCTCATTTTAGAAAGAAAATTATAAATATACTGTATATTTATAATAATGATGATTTCTCTTATTGACTTAAAATAGATTTATTTAAAAATTTAGATGTTTTAATTTATCAGCAAAACAAAACACTAATATAACACTTGATCAACTCTGAAGCTGCCATCTTAGATTATTGGCAGGAAATAACTGATTATTCTATCACCTTCTCTGCATAAGTTTATCAGTTTATTTATTTTTGATTTATTTCTAATATCAGTAATTTTAAGATTATTTGTAATGTGATGAATTTATATATAGTCAAGGAGTGTAAAATTAATAAGTAGAAGAGTATTTCCAAGATCAACAACTTGACCTCAGATGAGGGGTTTGTCTCATTTTGTAAAATAGGGATGACGCTTCAGAAATTATCTTAATTTTAAAATGATAATATAACTTTGATGTAAATCACAGATTTCTTCAAAATTAAAGAAATTAAGAGAAATAATTTATTATCTGCCATTTTTAAAAAGATTTGATGTAAATGTTGACAAATCATAAATCAACATTTACTTAGAGGATTTCTGCAATCCAAATAATCCTAACAAGCCAAACTTCCCCTAGCGATTTATTTTTGAAATAACTGCCAAATTAATAATAATTTTTAATTTATGCTATGTTGCCACCATCTGTTGGATTAATAATAATTTATTTAAATTTAGGCTAAGGTGGCACCATCTGTTATTTAGTAATTGAACTTTAATTTTTACTAATTTCCCAAAATTAAAAATTTTCTTTAGCCTGGAGTCGAACCAGGAACTTCAGGTTACCATCCCAATACCTTACCAGTTAAACTACCAAGATATTGGCAGATTTTTGATTTCGGGATGAATATAATTTAGATATTATTGGACTTATGCTGATAGCAGCACAAGGTAGTGGCACCATAGCATAAATTAAAAATAATTATTAATTTGGCATTTATTTCAAAAAAAATCACTAAGGGAAGTTTGGTTTTTTAGGGTTATTTGGATCGCGTAAATCCCCTAAGTAAATGTTGATTTATGATTGTTATCTGACATGAGCTAAGTCCGTCTGCCTGAATTTGCCAAGAGGGCCCATGGCTATGTTTAGCCTGTCCAGGAGCACTGCTATCAGCATAAGTCCAACAATATCTAAATTGTACACATCCCAGAATCAAAAATCTGTCCTGACACCTTACCAGTTAGACTACCAATGTCTTGGTAGTCTAACTGGTAAGGCGTCAGGATAGTAACCCAAAGTTCCTGGTTTGACTACAGGCTAAAGTAAATTTTTAATTTCGGGAAATCAGTAAAAATGAAAGTTTAATTATTAAATAACAGATGCACCACCTTAGCCTAAATTTAAATAAATTTATTATTAATTTGGCAGTTATTTCAAAAATAAATTGCTAGGGGAAGTTTGCAGGGTTACCACTCACCTGGAAAACTGGGAATTCCGAGAAAAGTTGGAGAAAATGAAAATTGGGTCAAAATGTCGGGGAAAAGTTAGAACCTGCTGTTTTTTCTTAAAACCTGGAAAAATCAGGAAAATTTTTTCTGGAACTATATGTTTAGATTCAGCTTGCAACAGTTGAGCAATTTTTTTTTTTTTTTTTTTTTTTTTTTTTTTTTTTTTTTTTTTTTTTTTAGCGACAAAAATGATGATGTCAGTGTTTTGTTGCTCCGTGAAAGAGATTATTGTGCAAAACTCTTTATGTCTATAATATCTATTAAGTGCTTTCGTCAAGGTCAAGCTTACAAAATCTGCTTTGATCAAAGCAAAGTCATTGACTTAACATCTATACAGTCAAGTGATTTTAATTTATTTCACTTTTAACCAATCAGACATATCGCATCGCATACAGTGGAAATGTGTTATGATGAGATAATGGTATTCATGCTGTGGCTTGTTCCAACTTTAATTTTATGACTTTCATATGCCAGATTTGATGGATATTATATACTGTATACTTTTGCTTTGAGCATGTAGCACAAGTGTTTAAAGAGGTGTACACATACAGCGAACGAAGATAGGGAATGAAATCAGTTGAATTTGTTTGGTATTCGGTATAAAATTCGCCTTGCTGTCCATATCTAAATGAACCGAATGCATGTAGACATTCAAGTTCGCTGATGTTGTGACAATGTTTGAGTATTTTAAATGATTTGATTCAAATAAGTTACTGTTGCAGTAAAGATTATTTTTTTTGCAATTATGCTATCAGATGATGATGATTTTAATTTCTATGGTCATGCAGTATCTATTAAAAATGACAAATTGTATTAATAAATTGGCAAATGAATTCCGCATTCTGTATACATTATCAACAGTCATTTGATCAAACACTTCTGAACTTGCTTTGATGTACTGCCTAGTGAGCGAATCTTTGTGAAGACGAATGTGTTCAGTGGTGTTCTTTACAATGTCTACATTAATTAACTAATTCATTCCATATCCTTTCTTTGATGTATGATTACAGGCCTTAAGATTAGCAAGCAATCGCAAGCTAACCACTTAAGAGAAGCTGTAGGCTTTGAGTTGGCAAAAATCTAGTTTATCTTTGAGTTAGGTGCATCACATTGATAATCTTAACATGAACCTGAAACTTGAGCCTATATCCATTACATGGTTGTAAAAAATGTTTTAACTGAAAATCTTTGTCTCAATTTTTTCGTAATTAATCTCATTGTTTGGACAAGAACTTAACGTAGATGTTGGCATTAGATGCATTGCATTGCAAACTGCACTGTTGTTGCCTAATGACCACTGACTGATGATTAACAATGCAAATTGAATATTCTGTTGTGTTAAAGATTTATTTCAAAAAACTGTACTCCCCACTGACAATTAATTGTCATCTTTTCACCATTCATTTAAAATATTATTTAGGTTCATGTTAAGATTAACAATGCGACGTACCCAACTAGATTCTTTCCTTCAAGTTGATTGATGTGTGAGGTTAGTCAGGATTGTGATAGGCAAGAATGGGATTGATTATTTAAAAGTGAAGTAAATTTTTACCCATGTGTTTCTGTACCGAGAAGAGTGTTTTATGAATAATTGTAAGTCTTATTATTTTATTCACTTTAGTTAAAATAATTTTGTGTTCTATAGATAATGGCAATTTTTTAAAATACTAATTTAACTTATGACTGTTAACAAAACCAGTGGGAAACAATCTTGATTGACAGTAGATGTTTCTTGTGTTTAAATACTAATTGACGTCTTTAGGGTTACGTTTACTGCTAGAAATTGGGTAGGATTCTACTTTGACTACTTCACATTTTCACATCTGACCTTAGTGCGACTCATCTATGAATAATAAATTGCGTTATAGCGTATCTTAATGTTCTCATTTTTGTGCTTGATAAAATAGATATTAAAATGTGTTCATTTGCATATCATCGACTTTAATATGTGGCACAGTGCCACAAAAATGCATGACAGTCAAAACAGAATCCTGACGTTAAGGTATTTTAATAGTACATTTTCGTGATCAAATTTTTATTTAAATGAACAGCATTTTTAAGTATAAAAAAGTGTGTAAATAAACTTCTTTTTATAAATAAAAAAATAATTCATAGGTAAATAATTGTAATACTTTGAGAAATGAAATGACAAAGTATGACAAAATAATCGTACTTTGAGATTTGATATTCAATGTAATGTAATTTCTGATTGTATAAATAATCTATTCTATACCGTCATTTTTTCTGTTTTAGGATAATTTAGATGATTTTAGAGGAGTTTTAAAAAGACTACCATCAGTCTTGATTGGGCAGTTGCAAAGATCAATCCTCACTGAATGGCTACAAGCAGTTCCAAATGACCTTATAGAGCAGCAGTCGGCAACCTTTTAGCTGTGGTGTGCCAAGCCACTCTACCAATATGATTCAGGGTGCCGTCTTAATTCCTTTTACCAGAAAGTAATAGTATATGTCCATAACATTATATAATAGAGTTCTAGAAGAGAAGAATTTGATACCAAATTTATCTTTTAAAGATATTTATTTGAAAAATAAACAACATAAAATTCCAACACAAATTAAAAAATTTTAATGTGAACCTTGTCCCTGCACCGCTTTACTTAATATTTCAATATCAGGGGTATAATTTGTCACTTTTATTTTCACACAAGATTCTGAATGTTCAGTCGTTAAACGACTTCTTTGTGGACTCAAAATATGTTTCATATGAGAAAAAATTTTTCAGCTTTATTTTAATCAAATAACAGAATACAGTACTCCACAAGTAAAAGCAGTTTTCTTTCAAACAAATCTCAAGTCCACACAACACGTGTTTATTTTTCACATTTCATTGGTTCACAGGCTTTACATCATGAATTGTCTTAATTAATGTATTGTCTAGTTAACATCTAGGACCTTTTCTTTATCTGTATAGATAAGCCCAAAGTTTTCTGATGATATACTTGAATTTTAATCAACGATATATATCAATGGTTTTAAATAAGAAAGTCTGCAAGATCTCTACTAAGTCTCCTGATGATATCAGAATTGGTTGAGCTATATGATTGGTCAATCACCAAATGAGGCAACATTTATTTTCACTAATCTTTCACCCATCAGCGATTACCATTTACCTAAAATGAATTGCTTAGCCCACAGATTAGGTATATAAACCTAATCTGTGGGTTTAGCCCTCTCAAAGTGGCTCCCTCTTTTGTAAAGTAGAGGCACTACAGAATTTTTCTCGTCAGAATCGGACTACACAGAAAAAAATCATGAAATTGTGGGGAATATTAATCAAGCATTTCCAAGGTTATCTCATCACACTTGCCAGCTGCAATTTCTTAGTTGCCAATGGCGAGCTGGCAACCATTATTTCGAGCCCTGCTTATTACAAATTAACATAAAATTTGTTTTTAATCAATTCACAATAAATATCTTATAATATCAGTATAAATTTGTTACTAGTAATTTATTTAGTCGATGACGAATTCACAATCTATTTATTGAGAGTTTATTTTGAAAGTGAGGCAAGTCCATTCATTTAGAGTGGACTTACTCACTTTCAAAATTAATGGCTTATATATATATTAAGGTGTCCCTTATTTTTCAAAGCAAAAAACAACAGTGCATACCCTCTAATTATGTTTATTCTGGTATATTATGCACTCAAAATAAATTTTAGCTCATTCTATAAATGGGAACCCATGCCGACTTGTGTCAAAACATGTGATTATGAAAAGAAATTGAAAATTAGGCCTCCTAGTGCAATGCATCAAGCGAGATGGATGTCAAGAGCTATTTATTCTTTAAAAATATGTTTGTTACAACCTCAGTTTAAAATCAGCACAAAGGACAAAAGAGCGTTGCAAGATGTCTTTGTTCATTACAGTATCCTATGTTAAGCCTTGGCTTGGCTGCAGTTTGGCATTCAAAGCACCATATCAAGATTTGTTTTTTTTTGAAAGCATTAATAAAGTATGAAAAAATTGATAAAAATATTTCAAAAGCAGCTTTGTACAAGTTTTGCCTACACTTATGGTATCTGTCTAATGAAATTGCTGTATTAGGGGTCTTCGATGAAGTGGATGACCAAACGAAAATAAGAATGGTTTCCAATTTAGAATGTGAGAAAGATATTATAGGAAAGAGATACATTCCATCTAAGGAAAAAATATTAAATTCTTTGTATGGTAAGGTTTGATTGTAATAATATTTTTTAATCTTCTCTTAAGCTGTCAGCACACAATCTGTTGTATACTATAGCTTTAAACAATAATTGTACCTACCTATTAATTTTTTGTTTTAGGGAAATCTTTAGAGGATTTTGTATCAAAAAGGAGTATGGACTTATTTTTTCGCTTGAAGATTGACAACAATTTTTTGCATGAAAGCATTTCTTTGTGGAAGGAAAATACAGCCTATTTAGAAGCCCAGAGAAAAGTGTCATCTTTGAAGGCTGTAAACGACACAGCAGAAAGGGTAGTTATGTTGATGTAAGATTTTCATGGACTGATCACCGCCGAGGAAGAGCAGAAACAATTTCTGCTACGTTGTGTGCAAGAGCATAGAAAGCTCTATCCTAATTGCATAAAAACCACTTTAAAAAGAAAATATCCTCAATAGATTTGTTTTTTTCATTAATTTTAATAAAGACAAGTATTAATTCAATATTGTTTTATGTTTATTTACCTATTTCATTCACTCATTGAAAACAACTCAATAATTTAAAAAATAAAATCATCTAAATATCTAAGCAAAATTTTGAAGTCGAGTCGGCTGGGTTCCCATCATCATAAAAACATGATATTTTACATTTATGCTTTATTATTATTTATATTTACCACTTTAATCTGCATTTAGGAAAACTAGAAATATGATTAAGATTTTTGGCAAAATAATTTAGAAATAAATTCAGGCTCGTAATTAAAAATAGTAAACAAAGGAAAGTGGGAAAATTTTGATGGTGGATTAGGTTAGTTGGAATTTAATGATATAAGAGTCTAACAGACTAAGCTATGCCAGACATTGTTTAAAAATTTAAAAAGATATTTTTTATTTCTTATTGTTAATTATAAGTGATAAAACTATAAATTATCTATTATTTTAACAAAAGCAAGCAACTATGGTTTAGAATATCATCAATAAAGCAAACAGACACAAGTTGTACACAAACTTTCAAAAGGACAAACAGTAAATATCTAAAATGATGTAAAAGACCATATACATCAAATAAAAACAAGAAACAATGCAATAAAAGAATACACTATCAATAGGACAGACAACAATAAATGTATATGGTAAACCAAATAAAACAAGTTAACAATATAGGAAAATAAAACATTAAATATGATGCAAAGCAATGCAGTCATACTCACATTAAAGTATGACTGCATTGTACCAGAAAAAGTATTTCTTTCTTCAATCTATACTATTTAAAATCATGGACGAAATAAGTGATTCCCACGACAAGAAGATAACATCTATAACAGAATCCGTTATAAGCAAATCATTCAATTCATCAATTAATCATCTGAACATTTTAATTAAGTATACCAGTGCAACAACATGCAACTGATGACGTTCACACCCATAGAGGAATACAAAATAGAGGATAGTCAAGTATCACAACACGAGTTAGGAAAAAATGAGCAATCTACTAGAAGCTATTTTTTATTTCTGAAACTTTCGGTTCATTGTTAGTTTACAATACTGTTACAGATTCTCAAGTTATAACATTAATGCCATATAATTATGCATTTCATAAATTTTAATATCTCATTGAAATGTTGATAACAAGACATTCTTATGTGATATAATGATTGTCTTTTATTTATTCATGTTTTTCTCTATCATTGTATTCATTTCAGAAGAAAATTATGATATATGCTAGTTATAGGAATAAGATCTTAATTAAACAAATATGTATTGCAATAATCATTTATAATTAACTTACAAATAAGTATTATTTTTAATACTTATTGAGATCAGTTTAAAATAAGTATCTTAATTATAAATATATTTAGTAATCTACAAGATATTATTTGGGATCTTCCTTAAAATTTAGTTTTCGAATTCAAAAAATAAAGAAGAATTCTATTACATGCATTAAAATTTTAAAATTTATTTAAATTATATAGCAATGATATTTCTTAAAAATTTTAAACAGATTTACATGAAACATTTTCTAAATATTATATAGTGGTACTTCACAACAGGGTTGCAGAGTGAGACAACAAATGATCCAACTCCAACTTTAAAAAAAATCAGACTCCCTAAAAATTTGTAAGGTCCGACTCCGACTCCTGAATGGTTAAAGTTAATATTGTAAATGTATTTTATTATTGCAAGTGATTCTTCTGACTACTTTACATTAATTTTATAGCACTTTGGATGTAGATGCTAGATAGGCCCATACTTTCTTACAATTTTTAAGAGAGATTATCCAAAATTTGGGTAATGTATAGGTTGTTACAATTTACAAAATCAACAACTGAGATAACAATTAGCAACTTTAATACACTGAAAAGAGAAATGAATATCCTTCTAAAATTTTACATGATTTGTTTTATTGCTGTTGAAATTTGAATAATAAAAAAAATCTTTCTCCTCGGAAGCATTTATTCATGCCAAAACTACTTTAAATATAATTTCTAACTAACTATTCCAAGTTCTAACTAGTATAAATGCCTATTAAAATAAAATTAACACTGGATTAAAAAGTAAAAGCTTCCTTTTAGAGTTTTAAATTTTAATTACATACCAAATAGGCAAATTCCAGAATTAAATTTAAGCATTGATTCTAATAAACAAAATAGCCTCAGTAAGTTCATATGTCATTGCAGTTCTCTGATCAGCTCTGATCAAATGGAGTGAGGAAAATAGTCTCTCTACGCTGATCTGTATTGGAGGCAGAGCTGTAACAAGAAGTGCAGCATCATTTACAATTTCAGGATAGAGAGGCCTCTCTAACATTTAATTTAAATTTTTTGTCAAAACGTTCAACTTCTATCAGAGCTTTGTTAAAATTTCACCTTGAAATTTGCTATTTGCGATATATTTGTAGGTTTACTTTTTTCAGTATCAGACTCGAGTTTTCTTCTTTTTTGGCACTGGAGATGGTCTGCTTCATCCAATAATTTTACAAAATCAGTTTCATCATCAATATTTGAATTGGACTTTGGATTTTTATCAAATTTTAAGTGCTAAAGTCTGGATAGGCTTATACACGGCTTTCACATTTTTACCAATTTTCAAACTCAAGTCAGGGAGTCAGCTCATATTCAAGTATAAACAGTAATTTAGTAAATTTAAATTTAATTCTGATTTTTCTTTTAATATAGGCCTATGTATATATTTACCCTCCAGTAGAGTGAGCGGAGCACTCGTTTGGTCCACTGGAGTTGAGTATCAAACAGAAAACCACATCATCGGCTGAAATGAGACAACTGATGCACTTAAAAAATTAAAACGACCCCTTATCAAACTAAATTAATATGTTACATTGGCATTAGAGCAGATATCTTAGGCTACCTGCAATAACCCTCTCGCATCGTCTATTTTTTCTTTCTTATAACTTGATATGTAAGAGTGTTAGTCGCTAGGCCTATGAGTTAGGCTGTAGGACTATATTTTAATCATTAATCAGAATTCTATGCCTAAGTTTCAGTTTGGCTTAGACCACAACACTTTCCCAAGAGAGTTTAAATATCGCTCCAAAAAGCAAAAATTTATCACTTAAGAGTTCCGATTCATAAATTAAAAATAACACTATAGGGGCCTTTTCATAAATTTAGATAATTGATATTATTCATAACTTACTATCATTAGCCTTAAATAGTTAGAAATGATTTATATAGCTCTAGCCCTAGGTAAGTAGGGACTCGAGTCGGGAGTCGGTTGTTTTTTTCCGACTCCGAGCAGTTTAAAAATCCAACTCCAACTCCACACAAAAACCTCCGACTCCCTGACTCAGACTCTGCAACCCTGCTTCACAATTCAATGTTCCGCAATTCAACAGTTGAGTTTTGCGGGATGGCAATGCATATGCATGGAATTCTGTGATATCATTTGTTATTTATTAGTTCTTGTTGGGCTGCTTTGGTGTTTGCATGTGTTGCTGGTTTTAATTTTCAATTCTGCATTTTTTAGAAAATAAAAAATTTGTGCATCTGTAGTTATGAGTCGGGAGTCGGTTGTTTTTTTCCGACTCCGAGCAGTTTAAAAATCCAACTCCAACTCCACACAAAAACCTCCGACTCCCTGACTCCGACTCTGCAACCCTGCTTCACAATTCAATGTTCAGCAATTCAACAGTTGAGTTTTGTGGGATGGCAATGCATATGCATGGAATTCTGTGATATCATTTGTTATTTATTAGTTCTTGTTGGGCTGCTTTGGTGTTTGCATGTGTTGCTGGTTTTAATTTTCAATTCTGCATTTTTTAGAAAATAAAAAATTTGTGCATCTGTAGTTATTTTCTTGAGTGAAATTTAGAGATGGGTTCAGAGAAGTAAAGAGGAATATTCAGGAAAGAACAACAGCTGATTAAGCATAGTTAAAGTGCAGAAAGGTAGAACAATTACAGGTGTAGCTCAAAAGTATGGCATTCCTAGGATAACTTGGCAATTGTTTTGCAATACAGATTAATGGGTGCTAGGGTGTCTGTGGAGCAATGAAGATTTCTGACTATAATAGATCTTTAATGAATGAATAGATGGAAAAGCTGCTTCATACCTGAATTAGAGAAAGATAAATGAAACGAAATCCAACAACTCATATTCACTTAATATAAACTGCTTAAACTCTTTCCAGTAACAAAAGTTAAAGAGGGTGAAAGTTCCAAATATATTGGTGTCACATCAAGAACTCTTAAAGAATTACAGAACGTGAAAATGATATATGTGCAAAGTCGCGGTTTAGAACGAATGTCAATACTACGAATTATATACTAAACCTAACGGAGAGGTAATCTGAGTACCACCCTTGCAATAGAAGCATACGAGAATGATTTAAACATACACTTGGCATGCGTGCCATAGGTTGCCGACCCCTGTTATAGAGCATAAAATCACTTTTTGCTCCAAAAATTTTAGCCTTAATAATATGAGCTAAGAAGCAAGAGAGTCTGAATATATTTTTTATTAGATTCATATCTTTAAGTATTTATAAGAAATCAAGTAACATACAAAATTTTGTTTTAAAATGAGCAAAAATGCCCAAATTGAGAAATTATCTAAAAAATATGAAAGTTAATATTTAAACATTTTTTAAATTGAAATAAATTATAATTAAAAATTATTTGTCAATTTTTTATAATAGCTTTTCATAGTTAATGTATAACTGATAACTTGCAATTCTGTTTATTAAGTTTTTATTAATGTACAAATAATTCACTTAAAAAAGCATTTTTTAAATTAGCCCTAGCCAACCCAAACTGTTCTGTGAGCTCCTGGAGACTTTCCACTTCTTTGCAGCCACACACTAGATAAAACAATATTTTTTTTTATTTAATGTGTTATTTTATATTTGTTTATTTACATAATTTTGACAAGGAGGTATCAAATTACATAAAAATTTATTAAAAAAAGCACTAAATTGTACAGCACTAAATTATAGGAAAAAAATTGTTTTTTTTCAGTATAAAAAAAAAGACACTTGTCAATATATAAATCATCTTGCAGGCTACATGAAAGACTGCAACAGGCTGTAGATTGACTAAGCCTGTTTTAAATATTTAATGTTGAACTTCTCTTCTTACCTATTGTTTAGTTTTACCTATTTTACGAATTAATATTTATCTGTTTATGCTAATATCAAAAAGGACTGAAATTTTTTGTAAAATAACCTGGAAAACCTGGAAAAGTCAGGGAATTTTATTATTCAGTTTGAGTGACAACTTTCATAGAACAGATGAATCTGTGGGTTTGTAAGTCCTAAAAGAAGCTATTAGTCCTCTAACTTCTTACAAAACAGCTTTTATTTCTTTCTCATATTACAAACATGAAAATACAAAAGTTCAGGCACCTGAGCTTTTTACCAAAACGAACAAAAAAAAAAGAGCGCCAAACTCTAACTGAACAAGTGCTCCCTGTCGGCCAAAAAAAAAAGTCGCCTCATGTTGGGGTTGCCAGATCCCTAGACAGCAACCACGCTCATTACCAACATCTTCCCACCATGCAAAACTACTGTTTTGCAATATAACACAAGTCACCTTTCAAGGCACTGCAGGTCGAAAACATCTATAGGTTCAACCTCTCACGTGGTCATACCTCTCTCCCCAACGGATCCTGCAGCTTGCTTCTCGCGTTGCAGAAGGAGACTGCTCCTCTTCAGATTCCGAAAAGGTATGGTTTTCGACACTGTTATTCTCCTGCTCACTCTCCTTTGGCTGGGGTTCAGTGTTGAGCTGATCCATCTTGTTGTGAACATTTATCTCCAGAGGAAACAAGCACTGTACAGGTCTAAGTTGAAGCCCAGTAGCTGTTTTCACTCAGACAAGTCTGGTGATGTTGTCCTTACCCAGTAACACCTCCATTACCTCACCCAAAACCCAGTGAAGGCATTTCTTGTCATCACTTCCGAGTAAGACAATGTCCCTGATGTTGATAGTTCCTTTGCCACTCTTCGCAGGCAATCTAAGGAATCCCAGATATTCCTTCTTGAAATGATGTCTTAACGCTCCTTGCACTCCTTGAAGATAGCACCATCTCTCCACAAGACTGTTGCTCTGACTTAACTAGATTCTAACTGCCTAAACTTTAAACTTAACAAAACAAATTATACAAGCATTCATTGCAGTAAAGTATACGTTTTATTAGATGTCTGATACAAACGTTTTCAGTTTATTCACCATTTTCAAGTAGCATTCCAATTATAAAATTTCCAAATCAAAAAGAACAACAATTTAAAATTTAAAATTAAAAACAGACTTCTTAAATACACATTATTTGTCATGGTAACTATACAGATGTTACTATTATTTACCAGGAATTAAGCAAACCATTTAATGTAAATACATCTTATTTTAAAATAATTAATAAAATAACTAATAAAACAATTAGAAAAAATGAAAAATTAAAATAGAGTCTATTGTAGGGTAGGTGCTTTCTTTACATGTGCTTACAGTACTTCGTTCAACAGCATATTTCCATGCCTGTGGGAACTCCCAAGGGAGCCTATCATTTAATAATTTCTCTGTATCACTTCTTTTTAAGATTTCTAAAGATTCAGTAATACTTGGTTGGGTGGAAGGCTGTATTGGTTTTATTATTTTTGCCTGGGTCCAAGTAATGTCGATATCATTTGAGTAGGCCTCTATGGCCAGAGACTTTGTCAATTTTGCATTTATGATATCCCTCTTGTGTTCATCAAGATGTTTTTTTAATGTTCTGGTTGTGGCTCCTATATAAGCTGCATTCCGATTAGCACTGTTATCAAAAATTGGTATTTTGTATACACCTCTTTGTTCTTGGTCTGTGAGAGGGTCTTTGTCATTTCTAAGTGCATTAAACAAAGTAGACTCCCGTTTAGGCGCTAGTCTCTTATTATTTTTCTTGGCTATTCTCTTTAAAACATTCAGGTTTCTCCAATGACCTTACTGCTATGAGTGCTTGTATAGTTTGTTTTGTTGCGAATATGATATACTCTGAATACGATCTAAGTCTGTAACAGCTCTCTGGTCAATACCCCGAAGGAACATGTTCAGGCACAATGGTTTTAAGTCTTCACCCTGCTTGAAGACGTAAGTTAAAGGTCTACTGTTCATTAAATTCTCACATTCACAGATTAAAGTACAAAACTCTTCATAGCTCAGACAAGAGCGAGCTAGGTTCTTACGAAGAAGGTCTTTCAGTATCGAATCAACCTCTCCCAGAAGCCTCCCCACTAAGGAGCGGTGGGGGATTGAATTCCATTTGATCCTCAGCAGACTGCTGCTTCTTCCAATCTCCGCCCAATCCAATTGCTTTATGGCAGAGTGCATACCAACAAAATTCATGCCATTGTCAGAGTAAATAGTGTCCGTTCTCCCTCTTCTAGCTATGAACCTGCGGAGAGCGTCCAAGAAGGCTCCCTTGCTGAGAGAAGTGACCAATTTTAAATGTACTGCCCTGAAAACGATGCAAGTGAAGATCACAACCCAACCCTTCTGATTTCCTTTCAAAAAAATTGATCAGCCAGATCAACTCCCATCGTCTGGAAAGTATTCGCCGTTTTAGTCCTGTCCTCTGGTAGAGAGAGGAAGGGAACTTCAAGTGCTTTGGATCCATACTGTCTGCAGACCAGGCACTTGGAGACATGTGCCAGGGAGCTGCAACCCACCGATTTATCCCGGGGGTGCACACTGGTCCAACTTGAGAAAACTCGATGGTGGGAGGGATCCTCATGGCTCTGCAACACGGTGGAGAGTTGGCCTTCTGAAGATCCTACCCCAGAGCTGGATGAAGTTAAGAGAGAAATGCAAAAGGGAGTGGTTATAATCACCATCTCCACAACGCAGAGTGTACTCTTCAGTCTCGGTAGGAGGTTCTCCAAATATACTAAGATAGTGAGAACCCTTGCCTGATGTTTGAGATTTAGGAGAGTGGGTGATGTACATAACACCTCACCTAATATTACGAGCGAGGAATTCGGGAAGGCGGAAGAGGTCTTGTTCCATTTGATTCAAGCGGAGTCAGTTGCCAGAAAAGAAAGGTCCGATCTAAAAGGTCTACAAGTCTTTCAGGACGAGAATGGGATTCTAAGAATGAAATCCCAAGTGGTAGACTCAGAAGAAGCACGAGAGTATTCATACCCGATCATTCTTCCTGCTAAACATTTGATAGTGGAAAGAATGATTGAACAGACACACCTAGAACACTGACATGATGATGTACAGACTCTTTTAATGATTATAAGAGAAAGGGTCTGGATTCTAAAGGGGAGAAGAACATTACTTTTGGCTATCTGGAATGATTTGCTATACTCACGAATCTCTTTGACTCAATTCTCCACAAACACGGACCACTGAGATCGTCTGGTGATCCAAGCCGCAACTACAGAAGAATCAGTCCAAAAATAGACATTGGTGACAGTCTGAGTCAAACATTTTAAAGCCAATTGGTAAAGCTGAACTCCCAGAAGAGCTGACATCAATTCGAGTCTTGGTAATGTTATCTCCTTTAAGAGGGCTACCCTTGATTTACCCAGCACAAGACTCAGTTCCACCTTATCTCCCTCTTCCATTCTTAGAAAAATGCACGAAGCAAAGGCTACTTTGCTGGCATCACAGAAGACATGCATAGAGGAATTACTATTGAGGAAGATCCGGCGTGGGATTTGGCATTTGTTTAACAGATGTATTTGCTCTAACAATTTACTGAAGGCTGCTTGAATGTTGCTGGGTAACTCTTCGTCCCATCCTATCTTAGCATTCCAGGATTTCTGCAGAAGGATCTTGGGCCCAAGTAGCATGGGAACTGCAAATCCTAGGGGATCAAATACCCTTTGAATATTAGAGAGAATTGTCCTCCGGGTAGGCAGACTTACCAACGATAATGCTCGACAACCTAATTTGTCCTCCAGACAATACCACTGAAGTCCCAATACATTCTCTATCCCTTTACTCGTCCTCCCGTTCACCCAACCTCTCAGATTGGAGCCCGGCCAACGCCATCAGCTCCTTGGCTTCTGCAATGAAGGATGGAATTTCGCTCTCATCCGACATGCCACTCAAGCAATTGTCCACATAGAAAGCACCTTCGAGATTCTGTGCAATCCTGGACAAATGGCTGGGTGGGTTTTCCAGGTGTTGGCGCAAGACAGAAGCTAGTAAAAAAGGGCTACAGCAGACACCAAGACCACTCTACAATGCCTCAGTTCGATCACCTCATCCTTCTTCCACCAGAGAAAGGATAAGTAATTTCTATCTCCTTGGTCCAGCTTGATTTGCAGGAAGGCCTTTTCGATGTCTGCGGACAACCCAATTGGGTGTAATCTAAATGCGGTCAGAGTTATGGAAATCAACTCGATCAAATTTGGTCCCGTCTCCAAGCATCCATTCATGTTCACATCTTTGTTTGAGGCATCAAACACTGGACTGACCTTGGTGGTGTTCTGTTGTTTTATTACTGCTTGATGTGGTAGGTAGTGAATGCATCGGACACTCTCCTCAGGTACACGTTCTACTATACCTTCCCTCAGCCATGACTATAATGTCATTGTATTCTTGGAATTTATTCATCAGCCTTAACTTCCTCCATGTAGCTCGTAATCTTCTCTCCACTATGTCACAATTCCCTTCTAACATCGGTAAGCCTCGGCTCCAGGGAAGTCAAACTATGTAACGACCTGATCTGTCTTCTCATCTAGTGGTCTTGTCGAAGAAGGCAATAACTTGGTTATCCTTCTCTTCCTTCTGAATCTTCTCACTGGGTTCCAATATTCCCATGGTCTCTAATTTCCAAAACTTTGCTATCTCTGTAGAACATGTCAGGGAATTCACAACATTGGAGCAAAGACTGGACGAACCTTCTGACATACCTATCATTGTCCAACCTAGCCTTGCGTTAATAGCAACCAGATCTCTGCTCAAAGTGACTGATTCTGTTGACATGATCCTGGCTCAGGCATCGGCTCCCAACAGTATATGGATCTGCATACTCTGGTCTTCACTTGTCGAAAAGTCAGAGAGCTCTATTCCTCTCTTTGCAAGCAGTCTCAATCTCCTCATCTTTGAGCCTTGGGATGCATCCACAAATGTGGTCAGAATCTATAACTTTTATTTCACATAGGTAGCTCGAATTCAACCCCTTCAGAAGTATTCGGTACTCATTATGAGTGAAACAGAGATCCTTTTTCCTCCGAAGAGTTCTTGATGCAAGATGATCCTACCTATCAGGGACAACTCTAATTCTTTCGCCAATGCTTTGGTTATGTAACTCTTCTGTGAGCCTGAATCATACAGGACTCTAGCCTTACATTTTTTACTTCCAACAACAATTTTGACCACCAAAGTCTGCAAATAGGTTATACTCGACCCCTTAAGCGATCCAGACAGTAAATTGATGGCATCAGAAGGTTTAATCTCCGCGGGTGGCTCAAGCCTGTGTTTGGGGCACATCACGGGATAATGCCCCCCTTGCATATGACACATTTCATGGTCAATCTACAAGAGGAACTCGGATGTCCACTCTTCAAGCATCTAAAACAGGCACCCCTTTTCCTCAGGACCCTGCTCCTTTCTTCTAGGGACGTGTCTATAACTGAGGCATAATCCTGTGAGCTATGTGTGAGTCTGTTGCAGAATAGGCATCCATCATTCTTGTTTGCGTTATCTTCGGAAGAAATCAACGCAGCGGGTGAGGGTATCTCTCGTTGACTGTCCTCTCTTAGTTGTCTTCCCTTCGCCTTGATTCTCTGTAAAAGTATGTCTGCATAATTTCAGTCTCTCTTCTCCCTCTACTTCAATTTTTAAAAAGGTTAAGAGCTCGGTTAAGCAGTTGAAATGATTTATGGTAGAGATCTTTCTAGCCCCACTATGTCTATCCCACTCCTTGAACAGGGTTTCTGGTAGTGCCGATTCCACCAGTGGAAACAATATAGCGGCATACCTTTCTTTAGTGACTCCTAAAGAGTCTAGGTTAGTTAAGCTTCCAAGCTGTCGTATAGCTGAGACACCTTCACCACTCTATCTTTCCTTTGTACTAGGTTTAACAGTTCTCGAACATAGCATTCTATTAAGAGCTAATCTCAGCCAAATCTGGATTTTAATAACTCTATGGCCTTTTCATAGTTCTCCCACGATGTTGGAAACTCTCTAACAATTTCTCCGCTGGAGAACTGGGTATCATACACTATAATAAGTAATCGAACTTGTCTTCCTCGGAAAGGTGTTCATCTTCATGTATCTTGGTAAACTGTGCCCAGAAACCAATCCATCCTTTAAAATCACCGTCATACTTCTTCTGCTCTATCTTTGGCAGACACACATGAAGTTTTCTCAAATTTGCAGCAGGGAAACACTAACCAATTCTTCTGACACTTCTTGCGCCTCTGTCATTTTGTCTCTTATGTTATAAAATTTAATTGAATAATCACTCATCCTGTCGAGTTCCTCTTCTAACTCTGACTCGGTTGTGTTTTCCCCATCTATTAATTCTGAGTACACTTTATTATCTAAGGCGGTTAACTTCTCGAATCTCTCCGTGAAACAAGCAAATTTTGCCGCAATCTCAGTCTTGTCTACATTCTTGTTCTTTAACATCTCATCCAGAACATTATATTCTCGTGTAAAAACAGATCGAATAACTTGCCTCTCCATTGTAGTCGATTCAGCACAAAAGGTTCTAATATGAGTGAGTCATTCACAATCCTGTCACGGACGCCACTATTTCGTAGAACAGATGAATCTGTTGGTTTGTTAGTCCTAAAAGAAACTATTAGTTCTCTAACTTCTTACAAAACAGCTTTTATTTCTTTCTCATATTACAAACACGAAAATACAAAAGTTCAGGCACATGAGCTTGTTACCAAAACGAACAAAAAAAAAGAGCGCCAAACTCTAACTGAACAAAAGTGCCCCCCTGTCGGCCAAAAAAAAGAAGTTGCCTCATGTTGGGGTTGCCAGATCCCTAGACAGCAACTACACTCATTACCAACAGCAACTCTGGTTTGGTTTGTTAGGATAAATGTTGACCAAAATAAAATGCAAAAATTTGAAATGTGCTAATTTAGATAAAAATTAGTATCAAATCTATCATAAATATCATCCCTACGAATATAAAATAGACAAAGATTTATATATAAAAATATTAGAATGGATCTACTGTGGTTAAAAACTAGTTCTTGTTATGAAGAAGAAATATGAGTGAAAAACAACTAAACTGTGTAGATAGATATCATAGTTCAATCACCTGAAGGTAAAGATCAATTGATTACATAAAATGATGGAAGAAATACTGGAACGAAAGTATTGGATTACAAACAGAAATGATCTTTGTTAGTTGTAAAAATTATTTATATTTATAACTGGATTATTTGTTAGGAATAAACAATAATCCAGTCATAAATATAATACAAAGAAAAATTATATTCTTTAGAAGCAAGTATCAAAAAATTGTTTCAAATTTTAAAAAGAGACTAAAAATTTATAAGGATTAATATAAAATCATAAGAAAGAATAAAAATTTGACAGAAAATGTGTGTTATAAAATTTTAGCCTCGATTATAAAATAAATGCATTAAAAAACATGATTTCTATTTCACCAAACTGCATGTAATTTCAAGAAAATATAAATTATCTCTGAATGATAAAAAATCCCTGTTGGTACAAAAGAAAGAGTGAAAAACATTACAGAATAATAACAAACAATCAAATTTCAAACAAATTATAAAAAATTATGTAGAAATAAATAAAAATAAATAAATATATTGTAAAGAACAGGAACATCCAGAACGTTTATTTAAAACCTAAAGATAAAATAAAATAATAATCGATTATCACAAAAAATAATGAAGATATTTCTAAATTTATTAAAAAATAGAGAATAATCATCAAATTTTAACAGCAATTATAAATTAAATGCATTAAAAAAAACAATTCATTGATGATTTTTATTTCTTAAACTTTGCATATAATTGCAAAAAACAAAATTTCTCCAAGAATATAAAAAAAAATGGAAAAATCATTATAGAATACTAAAATTTGATTAAATCACCAACAAATTACAAAAAAGAAAGAATAAATCTTTAAAAGTAAATATTTTTATAGTTAAGAACATGAATATACAAAATTATATTCAAAATTTAAAAACAGAAAAAAAAATTTAACAGATTGACATAAAATAATAATAATTTTAAATATACTAAAAAAAATAATTTATACTTTACAAATTTTAGTCATGATTATCAAATAAACACATTAAAAAAACACCATTTAGTGATGATTTTTGCTGCTTCAAACTCAGAACATAGTTGCAAAAACATAAAATTTTTTCTTTCGTGCATAGAAAAATGAAAGACAATTACAGAAAAATAGAAACTGATCAAATTACAAACAGATTACAAAAAATAAAGAAGTAATCTATAACAATAAATATTTTTACAGTTCTTAGATTAAAATGCACTAAATAGCAGTGGAGAGTAAAACATATCTAACTTTATTCGTTTAAGAACAAACGTTTTCGGCCTTCATGGCGGCCATCATCAGGTTCACAAACTTAAGCCTATACAGAGTTCTAGAACATTTTAACTATTCGATAGAGTGTTCTAAAGTTTAAACATTTTAAATACATTCTATAATTATATTAAGATTAACTTAATAATATTTGTAGTTACAGTTAAACTCAAACCAAGATAAAAATATTACATAGTATAAACAAAGACAGGATAATACAGTTTAGATTGCTATGGATATATATGTATGTAAATAGTTGTTAAACGTAATATACTTAATGACAATAAAAAATTAGAATACTCAAATACATTGACAATACAATTAAATAAATCAAAAGAAAAATAAAAATAAAAATTTGGAAGCCTAAAAAAAGTTTTCACTTATATAAACTAATGATACGAATCGGTATTTGTATTGTCCCAGACTAGCATTTCGTAATAGCATATTCCCATGGTTTTGGTATACCTGCGAGTTTATCATTTATCAAGGGTTCAACATTCTGTCTCTTTGTCAATTCCAGTGCTTCTGCAACATACAAGTGCTCTTTTCTCTGAATTTTTCTTATTACTTTAGCTTCATTCCAAACAATCTCCGTGTTGTTCACATAGGCTTCTTGTGCTATTGCTGTATTCAATTTACCTGTCCTGATGTCCCTTTTGTGTTCTTTTAATCTTTGCGCTAATGTTCTGGAAGTCACACCTATGTATGTTGCATTTTTATTGTTATCTATGTTTCTCACAGGTATTTTATACACCCCAGTTTTTTCTTCGTCTCTTAAGGGGTCCTTCTCGTTCCTTATCGTGTTGTATATCGTAGGTGGCCTCCTGTATGCTGGCTTCTTATCGCGTTTTTTCAGTACTTCTCTTAGACATCTGTAGTTTCTAAAGTTGCAAGGTATTGGTATAAAGGATGTGGATTCATCCTTACTCACTGGGTTCATAACCACGTTGTCGGAACCAACTAAGCTCTTTTCTACTGAATCTAAAATACTCTTCATGAATGGTCTCCTGTACCCATGTTCGATTCCCATCCTATAAATATATTCTATTTCATTCTTTGCGTCATCATCTTTCTTGCTGTATAGAATTGCTCTTCTGTAAAAGAACCTGAAGGCAGCTTTTTTGTATTGGATGGGGTCCTTCGACCAGTTGGGGATAAGTACTGGTTCATATGATGGTTTTCTGTATACAGATGTTACTAGGTTAGTATCTTCCTTAACAATTTTTATGTCTAGGTAGTTAATCTCTTTACTATTTATCTGTTCTACCTTTAGCACTAGTCCATATGCCTCTACGCTGAGTTCTTTAGCTAATTCTTCAATTCTCTCTTTATCGGTCCATATTGTCAACACATCATCCATGTACCTTACATAGAATTTGAGAGATGGTTCAAATTTGCATATCTTATTAGCTTCTATGGTTCTTAATGTTAGTTCTGCTAGTACCCCCGCTATGGGACTTCCGATGGGAACTCCTCTTGTTTGCTCATAGTAATTATTCTTGAACGTAAAGTACAATCTGTAGCATATTGTGTGTGCAATGTCTCTGATTAACGGTGCGCAGAGATGTGAATCTGGCACATTCTCAAGTAAAAACCTGTAGAATATTAAGCAGGTAGGCTCAAGGTATAGGGACGGATACAGGTTTTCAAAATCATACTTGACGAAGGTGTCCTCTTCTTGATAATCCAGTTCTGTAATCTTTTTTAGGACTTTCGTTGTGGTAAACGAGGTAAAACGTCACGTGATTATCATCATAATGACGAAAACCTGCTATGGTTTTACACCTTGTTTTAAAAGCCAAAAATACGCAGGGAATTATTCTTACGATTATGTGAGTTATGATTTTATGCTGAAATCCATAAGTTACTTATGCAATTTATGGATTTATATATTATATATACATTAATATATAATATATATTTGCATCAAGATGTATAATTACATCATCTTGAAAGTGTTCTTGCCAAGGGGTTTGAATATATTTTTGCTCAACCCCTTCAAGATGTATTACAGTAAACTCCAGTATAACGTGCTCTCCTATAACACGAATTCATATAATTTTAAATCTTGATAGTGTCGGGCAAGACATTGTTCCTTTCAAGATGGCGTCGCGCATAAGTATCGATACTTCGTTGTGATGAGAGTACTTTTTCATATAGCTACTTATCGGTCCCGTTTTCGTGATTGATTTATATACAGATTTACTACTAGTAATATGACTAAAAATATTATGCAAAAATCTCGGAGCGTGAAAAACATAATCTTGCCTCAAGATATATTAAAATTGTTGATTTATTTCAGTTTGAGACAATCAGTTTTAAACAAATCATCAAAAATAAACTATATAAAGTAGCAGTTATTAATTCTTTACTGCAATAAAATTTTTCAGAACTTATACAATGACAATTAAAATTCCAATACGAGGTTAAAAATTAAACTACAAAAACTTACAATTAAAGATATCAAAATAAAATTTCTATTGGAAACTGTTGAACTTACCCATCCACAGAGAGCGGGTCCGGTCAGAAATAAAGTTGCAAGCAAGGTTGCCAGATGTTAAACATTTTTAAAGCACAACAATCACAAAATATAGCACAAAAGTACTCTCCTGTGTAGAATATATTCACTGTACCATGACTGTACTAAACACAAGGGATCCCAAATTATATAGTTATTAAAATATAAAAAATGATAATTGTAAGGAAAGTGTTTTTAATTTGTATTTAAATTTCCATATCATATATATTATCATCATCCCATTATATCCATAGCAATTTTATTTATTGAAAACGTCGCATTTTTTAGTTTATATAGTGGTTATATCCTATATAGCCTACAGCCACTATATAAATTAAAAAATTCAAACCAAATTTTTATTAATTTTGTGTTTTTGATGTAATAGCTGATATTAGAATATCTTTTTTATATTACTCCTCCCTATGAAAGTTATGCGAGAACTTGTCCTCTGAAGACGATACGCGCGAAAACCGAATTTGAGGAATAAGGCGGACAAGCCCGCCAGGAGTCCAGATCCATGTAGTGCAGCGTGGTAGGCTATCCAGATCTGCGGGCCGCATGTGGCCCACCAATCTTTTATGTGCGATCCGGAACGCATAGTCATGAATTTAATAAAAGCACGGAATTATTCTCCCACAATGCAAAAAATAAAAATTCTGATATCAAAATTTTTTTAAATTGGAAAAATTAGAATTTTCCTAATTTGCTAAGTCCTTTCTGATGCACTCATAAAATTTTACAGGTCATAGGTCGAGCTGGAAAACATTGACCTATGGCATTCACGAATTGAGAAGTCGAGTTTTTTGTAGAAGCCCAGAGTTTTTTGACTTTTTAAAAGTCAGACTTTTTTCAGATGACACCAACCGGTTTCCGACTGCTGATATAGCATGTTGCGGCCCGCTTAATGTAGCAAACAAATGTATGTGGCCCGGGAAAAAAAAAAGTTCAGAACCGCTGGTGAATCTCACCGCAGGCAGAACGCTCCCAGTGATGGATGTGAGCAGCTCCAAAACAGTCCAGCTCAATTCCGTATGGGAGCCCCCAGTGACGGACCTCGGAATCATCAACGCGAGATTACTCCTTTAGGAGCCTTTTACTTCATGCGGTATCAGACACTGAGTATATTCTAAGCCTTTACCCACAGAGGGACCTCGTTTCTTGCTTGTTAATTTGATTTATAGCCCAGAAAACAGCACAAGTCCTTAAAAGTAGACCAAAAAACCGCAACCCAAAATCACTCAAAATTTCCTGCAGCCAGTCTTCAAAATTAGCCCAATTGGGTGTTAAATCCGCCCAACTGGCAACTCTGATCGCAAGCTGCATATAGCGCCGCCTGAACGATCACGTCGAAACTGACAGATTGTTTGCGATCGGAAATGCGGATATCTAGCCCGAGAGCCAGAGCCGAAATGCGATACTTTTTCTTTCTCCTCTGTGTGAGCTGGCTTTTTCCCCCGGTGGTTTTTTCGGGCCCGCAGAAATAGCAGATGCGGCCCCCGACTGTTCCCTCGGACCCACGGAACCGGCAATTCGCCGAAAGGCAGGGGTTTCTGCCCTATGTGAGAGCGGACTTTTCCCCCCGGGGGGTTTTGTTTTCTTTTATTCGGGTTCCGGGTCGACCGTTTCGATCGGGGCATATATTTCGAGTACCTCCCACGCCTCGGATATAAAAAATCTCCGCTTACTTTTTTCGCTTAGCGCCGTGCCGTGTGTAAACGCGCATAATACTATTATGAAATCTCGTTAACAGACGAAATGGCGATTAAAAAACGTTTTTTATTTAATTAAATCGCATAAATGATATTATCAAATTAATATTGTTTATAATTATGTATTGGCAATAAAATGAAGTAAAACTTGCATTTAACTAAATTTACAGATGAATTATTTCAGCAAAATGTTAGGCCTGATGTTGAAAGGTGTGTCGCGTCACATCCAGCAGCGCGGCGTCGCCTATATAGCAAGTTTTTTTAATGAATACATACAGTATAAAGATACATCCCTGGACCACAATGTGGTGATCGACTAACACGAATCTTTAAACCAACAATTCGTGTTAGTTACTCTCTACATCGTGGTCCGGGAGACTTATTTATATATTCATTAAAAAGCCTGCTATATGCGATGCTGCGCTGCCGGATCAATGCGACACGCATTCCACTAACATATAATCTACCATTTAGCCATTATTTCTTTATTTTTGTTGAATATAGCTTAAGTACTTCAGTTCGCATTAAAACTCTAAAGGAGCTAGCTTAAGCACTTATGACTTCAGTCTCAACTTTAATTAAAGTGAAACTGACTATATTTGTTTAGTTGTTAAGAAGTGAAAAAACAAGTTTTTGGAGCTGGACATATTCGGAACCACAGCTCTAAATGCATTTTATAACAGGTTGAGTAATTTGTAAAGATGTATATCAATACATCTTTACAATGAAAAGGGAAAATAAAAAAGAAAATAAAAGGGAAGAAAATAAGAAGTCACTTATGAATGACATTGATATTGCTATTTATATTAATAACTTTAGCCGTATGAGTTAATATTTTACATTTGGCATTCTATGTCCTAATGAATACTTTTTCTTGAATATACATGTCAAATTAATAATAATAATAATAATAACACATCCAAAATTGGATTCAAAAAACCTTACATAGTAGACTAAAGATGTATATCAATACATCTTTACAAATCCCTTTACCTTTTCATTGTAAAGATGTATATCAATACATCTTTACAATGAAAAGGGAAAATAAAAAAGAAAATAAAAGGGAAGAAAATAAGAAGTCACTTATGAATGACATTGATATTGCTATTTATATTAATAACTTTAGCCATATGAGTTAATATTTTACATTTGGCATTCTATGTCCTAATGAATACCTTTTCTTGAATATACATGTCAAATTAATAATAATAATAATAATAATAATAATAACACATCCAAAATTGGATTCAAAAAACCTTACATAGCAGACATAGTTATGAAACTTGTTAACCTATGCTAACAGGTTAGCTTCTAATGCTTGGCTCACTTATGCAGGCATTTTCCCTGAAACCGAAGCTTTTATGATTGCCACACAGGATCAAATAATCCCAACTGAAAACTATAGGAAGTTTATCTCAAAAGACAACACTATTGAAAACGACAAGTGCAGAGCCTGCAATCAAGCCTTTGAAACAATACAACATATAACTTCAGGATTCTCCATGATAGCTCAAACAGATTATAAACACAGACATGATCAAGTGACTAAAATAATCCATCAAAAGATAGCAATAATATACAAACTTCAAGATGATAGAAACCCTTATTATAAATATATACCAAACAGATTATTAGAAAATAGCACTCAAACGGTACTGGGATAGAAGCATCATTACTGACAAAACTGTTCACCACAATAAACCTCACATAATCTTGATTAATAAAAACAATAAAACTGTTTATCTCATTAACATTGCTGAGCCTAATTCAAATAACCTGCAAACTACTTTAAAAACTCCACAAATATTCAGACTTTTTCATAGAAATTAAAAACCAATGGCATATGGAAAAAGTAATTAGTGTTCCTGTTGTCCTCTCATCCCACATACTCTTCATCCTAGCTTAGAAACTCTAAAGCTGCATAGATTCCGATGTAGAGGAATAATTTCCATGTTTCAAAAATTTTCGAAAAATCAATGCTTCTTACATTTGCAAAAATTAAAGAGAAATTAAAAACAAAATGATAATTTATTTTATAAATTCTTCAAACTAAGTTATTAGGTTGATCGAATGAATAAATATAAAAACATTTTGTAATTAATTTCCTGATGTAATGTTTATCTTTCTGAAAATCCGTGAACTATTTTAATATATCAGATAAAGTTGAAAAGAAAGTGAAGTCCTACTTAAAATACACTGACGGAAAAAAAAATCCCAACACCAAGAAAGACTTGTGTTAGATAAACAAAATTTGGTAGGCGTGTTTATACATCTGAAAGATGACATCGATTCAAATTTCGTAAAATAAAATTTAACTCTTTTAAATCGTGCAATGCGTTGGCATTAGCATTGTTTAAGATCTCAAATTATATTTTAATAATTAATACAGTAAGACCCCGTTTAACGCGAGGGATACATTCCAAAGAATCCAAGCGCTAAATGTAACAGCGTTAAACGAGGTCATCTTAATATGTAAATAATGTGTTAGGTAAAACAGGACAGTGAATAAAAAACATGCGTACCATTTTTTTTATTTTATTTTGTAACATCTATTATTATTGTATTACATTAATTATAGGCATTTATTGTTAATATCGATTTGTATTGATAAATCTTTCATGAAATTCAAAAATATTCGAGAAAATAATTTATGTTGGTGATATTTTGTTGGGATTTGACACTGTTTTTTCGTTAGGAAGTCATCTTACATGAAAATATTTGAAACATACAAAAATACATGAAATATAATCATATATATATATTTAAGGAATATGTATATGTTTGTATATCTGCTCAAATTTGCATATTTCTCTTGAAAGTACGTCATTTGATTTTTCCTCTTTCGTTCAGCAAGCAATTGTCGATAGCGAGACATCGCATCCATGACACTTCGTCTTGCCATTGAACTTAAAATCAAAATCAAAGCTCTATCAAAATTTCGATCATTTTGTATACTGATCCATAATTTCTGTAATAGCTAAACTTGTTTTGATAAAAATATCGATGAAAAAACATTCTAACTTCAAAGAACTATAGTTCGAAGTGGCAGAGTAAGCCACCTTGACCGTATCAAACTATAGTTTGAAATGGTGCAGCATACAAGTTAAAACTAAAATGGGATTATTATTTTTATTACTGTAGAATAACGTTGATGACCGATCATAAATATGAACTGCGACCGCAGCAGACTTTCGTATGTACTGCACTGCACTGAAATCAAACGCACTGCTAGACAGAACAGGAGTATCGAAGCAACATATTTGCGAAATTTCGGATTCATGAGAGTATAACGGCTTGAAAAACCGCGCCAAAATGAATTAATAAAAAATATATAGTTCGAAAAAAACCGCGTTATATTGAAACAGCGTTAAGCGGGATCTTACTGTACATCCAAACTAATCAATCGCAAATAGATTTAGAAAATTTTATAATATACTTTGTATGAATAATTAAACACAAATATTATCATCTTTTTCAGCCTACTTTTTATAAGAAGGTAAGATTTTAAGATCACTGATTCTGTATATCTTACATTTATGAGAACCACACTAGTAAATTATCAAATATGTAACAGAAATTTAAGATTTACAGATATCATAATGATAAGTTCTCGATAATAGTGGATATAGTAATTTTTAAGGTATTCTCTTAAAATATTAGTGAACTAATTGATGGATTTTTATGAAATTTGACCGAAAGATAACGTCCTTTAATGTTATACAGTATCATCTAATTCAGTGGTTATGTCTTTTAATGAAGACAAACAAACATCCAAATTTTTAAGTTTTCGCTTATTGGCTTTTGAACAAATAATAGATATTTTTTCTTAAAATTCAGGAAGATCTATCCATTGCAGATTGCTTTAATGACATACTTTATAACATGCATTTTTTTAGGCTTAAAGTGTGGACCAGAATCGAAATAACTGATTAGTGCTAAATACATTAATCATCTAATTTGATTGGCACAGTGGCTATGCAATTATGCATTATATTATTTTATTTAAATAGTTGCAATGTTCAATATAGCTAATCTATTAATATTTTTATGGCCGGAGAGAAACTCAAATGACAAAAGCCCAAAGACAGAACCACAATTTATAAAAATCCAATGGAGAAAACCCAATGGACCATATGGAAATCCATATGAAGAAAGCCCAACTCCAATATGGAGAATAAAAGTAATTTATTCTTGATTAATTAATTAATTAATTTTAAATAATCAATGGACAATATTTATAAATTTATTTTTAAGTCTATCATAAAGGAAATTAATATGTAAATAATTAAATTAATCAATCTTTCAGACTATTTACCTTGTATAAAATTTTTGTCATAATGCACAATTATAAATGCACCACTCCAACCAATCAAAGATATCTAAAATGGATCTCATTGGACAAAAACATGCATATTCTCATTATTATTAATATCATAACATTTTTGTTAATTTTACATTCGACTTTTATTTTAAAAAAAGATGAAAAGTTATGACTTAAATTAGAAAAATTATTCCTAATCACTTTTTTTAGATTGATCTATAAAGAATTTATGTACATAACAGTATTTACAAGCATTAAAAAATCTAATGCTTTTATAGTTACGAGCAAATTTCATTATTAAGATTTGCCAGAGTGCATAAATATGACATAAATATTGAGCTTGCCAATATTTGCATTGCATTTTTGCACTATTTTAAATATATGTTGATGTAAATTTTTATAATATTGCCAATTTAATTGCCAATATTTGCATTGCATTTTTGCACTATTTTAAATATATGTTGATGTAAATTTTTATACTTTTATTTTTTCTGGATGAGCTGTTTGTAAATTAGTATGAATAAATTTATAATATGCAATTTCTTACTTTTTTAACCTAATCAAGAAGAGCCACGTAAATTTAGTAGCAGAGTAACAAGGTATTTCTGCGCCCGGGACAAACATTTTGTACGAAAAAATGTATTCCTAAAATGGAATGAATACATTTTTATGCCCCATAAATAATTTCGCGAATTGAATGCTTTATTTTGCACTCTTGCCTTTTCTATACCGGATCAAGTGTTATGTTCGCCCATCCTTGTTATGATGCTGGACTTGGATGACTGTAATAATAAAATGAATTCAAGATGTGGAATCCTTCATTCTCATTCCATCTGTGAAAATGTGTAGTTAGCCATGCGACAACAAGTAAATTATTATAAATTACTTGTTGTCGCATGGCTGGATGCAACGTGACAACAAATATTATAGCTATATCGAGATTGTTGAATCCTTCATTCTCATTCCATCTGTGAAAATGTGTAGTTAGCCATGCCACAACAAGTAAATTATAATAATTTACTTGTTGTCGCATGGCTGGATGCAACGTGACAACAAATATTATAGCTATATCGAGATTCTTCTGTATAACTGTAGCAAAATTTATACAATACATATAAAATATTTATTACTTATATTCATTATAAAATAATGAATTATAAATGATATTAAATTAACTTTCCGGATACAGTCTGTGATTAGATTTAATCATTTTTCAAAATTATTAAACAATTGTGTAATAATAGTAATAATAAAGACACACGTGTTTTATTCAGTCAGGTTTTGTACACATGGGCTTTTGTCCTCATGGCCTTTTGTACATTGCATAGGTTCAGATTCTAAGGTCTTAACCTATGAGCTTTTGTCATTTAAGTTTCTGTCCTGGAATTTAATATTTTATATATAGATCTGAAATAATAATATATTATTTTGTTCTTTATAATTCGATAATTAATACTTTTATAAAATCTTGGTTTTCATCCTCTATACCAGCGATCCATATGAAGAAAAATCATATGGATCGCAGGTACTCATTCTCTACAAAGAGCTACTTTAGATATCTTTGATTGATTTGAGTGGTGCATTTAAAATTGTACATTACGAAAAAAGTTTTATACAAGGTAAATAGTCTGAAATATTGATTAATTTAATTATTTACATATTAATTTCCTTTATGATCGACCTAAACTAAATATATAAACATTGTCCATTGATTTAAAAAATTAATTAATTAATTAATCGAGAATAAACTATATTTATAAATATTATGCATACAACATTTTAATTCTTTGTTATCCTAATCTAATTTAAATATAAACCTTTAATGAAGAGAAAAATAATTATTATATGGAGTCTAAAAGAGCAAAATATTAACTCAAAAAATAAACTGTTGTAATCATTAATTCAGAATTTAATTTTTAGAGAGAATGTCATTTACAATAACAAAATTGCAGAAAATATTGTATAATCAAAAATTCATTCATTGTTAATTATTATTTATCCTTCCAGTGGTTGTAAAGCTTATCTTCTGAATATATCAATACTTCTCACATCTTTTTTTTACTTTTGCTGGCAGGAATTCTAAATTCTACATTTTAGAATTGTTTCACATTCTGTTTCTTTGTTAAACGTTTTTTTTTTTTTACTTTTGCTTGCAGGAATTCTAAATTCTACATTTTAGAATTGTTTCACATTCTGTTTCTTTGTTAAACGTAATAAAGCATTTAGATGCTATTTAATGACGCATAAAATTTATTTAAATAACTGATTACTATCTTTTATCGTTTTAAAATGTTGTTATAATGATTTTAAATCGCAAACTCATCCACGCTTTAACCCAGAAACCATTGAAGCTCAGCATGGAAACAAATATCGATATCCAGTAATTATTATAGTTTATGTTATGCAAACAATAAAATAATACAACTCTTAAATAATAATATTTTCCAATGTTTCCAATAAAGTTTTTTTCTGTAGCTTGATCTGTAGTGATGTGTAGTTAAGTGCAAAATGTCATTCCACTAACCAGGTAAGTTACGCTCTCTATCTTGAGTTTGCTCTTGATAACATCGAATTTAAATCCAATTAATTTTTTACAGAAGAAATTTCTTAAATTTTATAAACATCATTACCTAAGATGAAACTAATTAGCGCAATCGTTACTCATTTTCAGCAAAATTAAAAGCTAATATCTGATAAAGTGTTAGCTAAGATTTTATACTTAACTGAAAAATATATTATTTTGAAAGAAAAAATATAACCTATTTTAATGTTTTTTCTTAGTATAATATCCGTAACATTAAATTAAACGATCAGAAAACCGGATATTTGCATAGCTGTGCTATGCTCTTCTACTACATAAAAAGTACAATAATAGGAAAAGAATTTTAAAACTTTTAATTTAGATTATATTTTTTTATAAATTTATTGTTAAGATAATTTTAGTGCAATTGTACTTAAGTCAACAACGAGTTAAAATTCTCTTCCGTGTTAATCTTTCATGTGGGATAAACATGGAATTTATTGTTAAGATAATTTTAGTGCAATTAAGTCAACAACGAGTTAAAATTCTCTTCCGTGTTAATCTTTCATGTGGGATAAACATGTGAAAAAAAATTATTATCGAGAATTAGAAATACGCAATCAACGATTTTATTCATTATAGATATTTAAATTAAATTTATATAAATAGTTTACAACTTTAATTAACATATATTTCGATAATTAATCGATAAGAGATTTATAATGTTATTGGGCGAAATTTAACAACTGTTATGACAAAAAAATATTCGGAATGACTCGTTTTAGATCATTGGCCTCTGATAAAATAATTTGTCTCTCATTCACCACGCTATTTTTTTTTAAATAACCACTTTTCCGAAACATCAAAATGGTAAAAAAAATTCGTAATAAATTAATAAAAATCTGTTTAAATCTAATCAATATTTAAGGATGCTAAAATAGATTCGCGCGTATTAGTGATAAGATCAAATGAAAACAGTATCGATTAATCAAATTTCTCTAATCGATTAAATTCTAACAATTTTAGAAATTATCCAAATTCATGAATATCATTTTTTTAAACCATAAATTACTTTCTGATGTTACTTTTTGTGACGTTTCGTCCGAATAATGGCGGATCTATATAAGGGTTAATAGGGCTTTTGCTCAGCTATTAAAATATTAATAGCTCAGCAAAAGCTCTATTAACCTTTATATAAATGTTTGAAAATTACCCAAAATGAAATATTGAAATATCGCCCAAATTAAAATCGCAATCAACGATTAATGAATGTCTAAGGTATTAGACATTCATTTGTAACAGAAATCATCCTCTGATGTTCTGTTTAATACCTTATTCACCAGATTATGGTAATTGCTTGGAAAGGATGTAGTGGGCACGTTGTATGGGAGAAAAGAGAATTGTATACAGTATATGACAAGGTTCGATCTTGCTGATTAATCAGAAATAAGAGGAGTTCAAAGAAGAGTCGATTCAGCTCAATTCAACCATAGAAAGGAAAGAAAGAAAAATGAAGGTTTGGTATGATCTCTAATCTTTTGCTACGCGACATTTTACGACACATTTTATCAGATTTATATTTTTTGGTAAAATTATCTGGACAATTTTGTGTGTACATACGAGTTTTTATAGGCTATATATATATATATACGTTATTTTTTCGAATCATTGTAAATAAGTTATGTTTTCGCTTTAAAATATATTGTTCATCTCTCAATATATAAAGTTCGATCAGAATTTTTATAAACTTTTGTTTGCAAGGATAATAAATACACAGTTGGTAAATTTTCGAAAACGAAACGTTAGATTTAAATAACAAAATAATGCTAACAATCTATGTATAAATATAGATAAAATGTGAAAATAGCAGCGCTAACATCGAGGTTTAACAGCGAGTGCTACATAAGCAAACGGTACCCTCCATATTAATACGTAAAGAAGATCAATCGAATGGTTGTAGTGGAAGCCATGCTGTGTTTCCATCCTGAAAAATCAGAGTTCAGTTCGCGAATTACACAATTTCCAGAAGTTTTTTCAGGACGGCTCCAGTCTGGGCTAGTTGAATCCTATCCTCAATCTGACGGCTGATTTTCACCATAGGTATGAGTGGCTGGTACTGGATACTTCTGTCTCTTAGGGTGTATTTCTTTATTTCACTAGAGTCACTCTCGTCACCAACGCAGTTACCAGTGATTTCAGTTAAGTGGTCCAATCACGAAACGCTGTCGTGAAGATAAAATGGCGATGTCAAAGCATTTGTTATTGCTTGTTATTGAATATTTAAGTGAAAATAACTCGACAAATGTCTTATTAAATGAAGATAATGACGAAACTGAAGAAATGAGAAAATGTGTAGAAAGAACAATAAATATACGAAAGCGTAAGTAAATTCATCATATAAATGATTAGAATAATAAATTATTACAAGATATAATAGACGATATTTTTGATTATAGGAAGAAAAAAAGTTAAAATATTAAATTATATTTCTGATGTCGTGCATCATTATCATGATGATACTTTCAAATCGCATTTTCG